>QNTS01000442.1:590167-616557 GCA_003317085.1 Hucho hucho | reverse complement strand
GCCCACACATTTTGTAAATATGCAGATGACACCGCTGTTGTGGGTTTCCTCCACCCAGACAAAGCCTCTCTTCAAGGTTTTGACAGAGAAATGTTTCCTCCACCCAGACAAAGCCTCTCTCCAAGGTTTTGACAGAGAAATGTTTCCTCCACCCAGACCAAGCCTCTCTCCAAGGTTTTGACAGAGAAATGTTTCCTCCACCCAGACCAAGCCTCTCTCCAAGGTTTTGACAGAGAAATGTTTCCTCCACCCAGACCAAGCCTCTCTCCAAGGTTTTGACAGAGAAATGTTTCCTCCACCCAGACCAAGCCTCTCCAAGGTTTTGACAGAGAAATGTTTCCTCCACCCAGACCAAGCCTCTCTCCAAGGTTTTGACAGAGAACGGCAAAATTCGTCCAGTTGTGTGCAGATAACTTTTTTGAAATAAATGTTAAGAAAACAAAAGAGATGGAAATTGATTTGAGAAGGAACAAAACTCCACTCTCCCCGCAAAGATCAATGGGGAATCAGTCGATAGAGTGACCACATATAAGTACCTGGGAATCGAAATAGACAATAAACTGAAATTCAATGACTGTGCCTTTGCAAAGATAAAGAAATTGAAACAGAATGTTATTTTTTATGCAAACTGAACTTAAACTTGAAAGCATTTTACAGGACAATACTCATCCCCTTCACTCAAAATTCAGTCACAGCAGCAGCCGGACAAGGTGAAAGAGACTTCTTCAAAAGAAAATTAAAACAGATAGATATGGGGACTCTTTTAGTCTGTTGGTCCCTCGAGTATACAGCATATTACACTTTTACTGTAAGTGTGTAGCTATAGCACTTTGAATGAATTATTTTGTGTAGTTTCTGTGTCTTCATGGTTTATGTACTGTCTTTTTTAAGCACATGACCAAATTAATTTCCCCCTGGCAGGTTAATAAAGTTGATCTGAATCTTTAGGGTTGGTGGGATAGGGTATCGCTGAGATTGTGGTGACCCTTGTCTAACATGCAGCTCTCTCTCCCATCTTAAACAGTGAAACAGTATTTGAAGAGAAGAGCATGGGAACCATGTTCTCTGGAGTTGAACAGTGTGTTTACAGTGAATGTTTACACAGTAGAGGTTAAGTTGGGGATTCTCTGTGCTGGGGCGTCCAGACCATGGCCCCTTAGCTGTTCCCATGGCTGCCTCGGATGACGGCACCACTACAAAGACGAGCATCATATCCACAGATGGTGTTTACTGTCCACTACGTTTAGGGACATACAATTAAATTCTACTACAAAACGAATGAAAATACAATCATACTGACACCATCTAAAATATAATTTCCACCTCCAGAAAGGAGCAAGATAACACATTGGTAAAATTATATGTTTAAATTATTTGTACATTTTGGTCCATATTATCAGGTTGGCAATGCTATTAGCAGTAAGCGGTATCACCTGTAGACTAACGGATGCAGTATAGTGGCTATAAATACATCGGCTGAATCTGCATGTATCCTATTGCGCTAATCATTAGTAGAGTCCTGCATCGCGTAATACACCCACTTTTCCCTGCAGGTGAACCGCAAAAAAATCAGCTGGCGGGTAGAATGAAAACTTTCTTTCAACTCGTGGGTCGGCTCGCTGTTCAGAACAACTACATTACATTGCGGGTCGGGACATTTTTAAATAAGATATAAAAAAAAAATGAAACCCAGGTGCTGGTTGTGTACATTAGCATTTTGTTTGTCATTTAGCAGACTCTCTTATCCAGAGCGATTAGGAGCCTTGATTTTCACCTAGTCAGCTCTGGATCTAATCATCAACCTTTCACTTACTGGCCCGGCGCTCTATCCGCTAGGCGACACGGCTACCGGCCACGCATTGAGTCTGGAGCAGGGGACTGGCCCTTAGTTGTGTGGTGAAAACGGGGCCAACGGGGCTCATTTGTCCACGCGCAGAGTTTAGGTTCACTCTCCCTACATGAGAATAGGATCAATTGGCAAGTTTACTTTCCCTGGAGTGATCACACGAAAATAGCTAACGTAGGCCTAACCGGATAAATAAAACGAAAGGTTACGAGAAGAGAATAGGTTACAACGACACCGTGAAATACCCAGTTTGGAAGGACAACACGGTAGATGGTTACACAGCCTGCACAAAGTGCAAGCAGGTAGACCTATTTGTTTTCCATAATTCAGTTAATTATCAGTAAATGATTGCATTAATTTTGTTCATTAGACCATACTCAGGCTGTATAAAGTGTAAACCAGTGCGGATGGTAACAGCTTGAGCAGGCTACTTAATAAATGCAGCCTGTATTATATTATGGGAATTTTCTCCCCGATAGCACTTGCAATGTGAATGACTTGCAATGTGAATGTCCCTCGAGAGAAATATTTATCTTGCTTAGAACCCAACAACAACAAGCCGACTAGGTAAATAGATAAACTATTCTACTATGGTGTTGTCAGATTGTTGTATTCATTTGCAGAGGAAAAGTAAATGTGGACTGTTCCAGCACTTTGTGCAGGCTGTGTAACCATCTACCGTGTTGTCCTTCCAAACTGGGGATTTCACGGTGTCGTTGTAGCTTATTCTCTTCTCCTAACCTTTTTATTTTTCCGGTTAGGCCTACGTTAGCCATTTTCGCGTGAGTTTTCAGGGAAAGTAAACTTGGCAACTCCTCGTATTCTCATGTGGGGAACCTCAAAATAAATATTTTTTCATGTTCCATATTTTTTGGGCTGTGGCGGCAATGATTTTTCTGTGGCGCATCGACACAGCTAAATGAGTGTGTCACGATCGTCGTAAAGAACAGACCAAGGCGCAGCGTGCATGGAGTTCCACATCTTTTAATTGCAGTGAAATGTTCAAACAAGAAAGAAAGAAATAAACAGATCGTAACCTACAGTGTAGCGCATACAGGCACTTACAAAAAAAACAATAACCCACAACACAGGTGGGAAAAGGAACACTAAGTATGGTCCACAATTAGAGGCAATGAATAACAGCTGCCTCCAATTGGGAACCACACACAAAACCAAACATAGAAAATCCCCCCCCCCCCCCCAAAGATGCGGACTCCGGCCGCACAACCAGAACTAACTGGGGAGGGTTCGGGTGGGAATTTAGGTGTCGGTGGCGGCTCTGGTGCGGGACGTATCACCCGCTCAGACCACGGAACCGGGCTGAACGCCTTGCCCGGATTGGTCCCTGGCGCAGAGGAAAGCTTCGGCCTAGTGGCTGGACTGAACGCCATGCCTGGACTGGACACCGGCGCAGATGAGGGCACCGGCCTTGGCGCCGGGCTGGGAAGGCGCACTGGAGGCCTGGTGCGTACAGCAGGCACAGGTCGCACCGGGCTGGTGACACGCTCTTCAGGGCAAGTGCGGAGAGCTGGCACAGGACGTACCTGGCTGGGAAGGCGCACTGGAAGCCTGGTGCGTGGAGCCGGCACAGGTTTCACCGGACTGATGACACACACTTCAGGGCGAGTGCGGAGAGCTGGCACAGGACGTACCTGGCTGGGAAGACGCTCCTCTAGGCACCTGCGCTGCAGATCATTAATTTACCATCATATTCTAATAGAAGAGTAGGCTGTAGTCCAGCTTTTCCCAAACTCTGTCCTCGGGACCCCAGGGGGTGCATGTTTTGGTTTTTACCCCCAGCACTACACAGCTGATTCAAATAATCAACTGATCTTCAAGCTTTGATCATTTGAATCAGCTGTGTAGTATTAGGGCAAAAACCAACACGTGCACAATCCTTCAGTCAGTATATAGAGTATAACACAGGAGTGTAATAGTACAAGTGGAGAGGATATTAAAAGACGTTCTGGGCACAGCTGGATGTCACCACACCCTCCCAATGTACAGAGGGGTGAAAGTAGAGTGGGGCTTTAGTGCACAGCCCAGCCAGCGGTCCTGACATCTCCTCACGACCCTGTGGCCAAGGAGGCCTCATGTCTCCTCCAAGGCTCCACGCTGCACTGGGGATTATGCAGCTGTCACTGCTGTTCACTTAGCCTCTCCTGTCCTCATCACTGTCTCACACAGGAGCCGTCACCACCGCCCGCCAGCTCGGAGGCGCTGGTGTGTGCTGCGCCAGTCGCGAGCCCTGTCAGCGCGTATCAGTGTCTGGCGCCCGTCAGTGGCACAGAGCACCATTAACAGAGGTCATGGGGCCAGATGATTAGCTCATTCCCCATGCCTGCTGGGGGATCATCACTCCCCAGCAACAGTAAGCCATGCACAGGTGATACCAGCTGACGGGTGGCACAGCTGGAGTGCATGGAAATGGAGGAGGGACAGGGATGGATGATTTACCTTCTGGGTAATGTTGTACTTCTTGCCATTGTCAGCCAGAGGACTTAGGTTGTTATGGTGACAGGGTCAGAATGAGACCACAGAAGGTGTTGTTCTCAGAGTATACTTATAGTTGAAGGCAGGACTCACCCTATGTCGCAGTGATCTACAACTGAAGAATATACCAATCAAGTCGACAGTTTGCCATGTGTCGATTGGTTAAAATGATCATGGCTAAATGTTTTTTCAATAGTTTCCTAATTTCTCTTAGCACAGCATTCAGGTGTATTACTTTGGACTTTATGTTATTGTCAAAGCCCTTGTCTCAGTGGGTTGAATGCTGTAACACAGAATAAAACAATTAGTAAAAGTCCCATGACAGTAGTGGCTGCCCGTTACAGCTGATCACTTATTAACCATAATTTATTCACATTACTAACATGCCATGAATTCTTTCCTGCCAGCTGGATATTTCTATAGCAATCAATCAAATGTATTTATAGAGCCCTTTTTACATCAGCAGTTGTCACAAAGTGCTTATACAGAAACCCAGCCTAAAACCACAAAGGCGCCAAACAGCAAGCAATGCAGATGTAGATGCACAGTGGCAAGGAAAAACTTCCTAGAAAGGCAGAAACCTGGGAAGAAAACAGGCTCTGAGGGGTGGCCATAACACCTGTGTGATTAGATGGAGGAATATCCTATTTGATAGAATGCTAACTTGTAAAAAACCCACAGATTCATCGGTTTCATGTGAATTTCAATAACCCTGTCAATGTTACCCCTGTCAAGACCACCCACACATTTGTTTCACCCAGATCGTTGAACCTTTATAAGAACTGATGCAGGGAACTACTGTCTATTTTTCTAAGCCTGGCTTCAGCGTCACACAAAGCAGAGCTACTCAGAGATGATTGAAGTTCAGTCACAAGCGAAAAGGGCAAGACAATAGAAAATAATGACATAGTTTGCATTGTCAGCCAGGCAGTTAGTAGTAGAGGGGCGATTTATGTGATTGCATGGTTGTTGAGAGAGACATTAATGTCTGATGCTTTTACTGGTATTGTTGAAGATGACTGAGCGGGAGAGAAAATAACAATTACAAACAGAGAAACATGTAGCCTCAAGCGCACTTTCTTTTTTCATTTTGTTGTTTTAACTCACAAATGCGTTACATTTCTATGTATCCTTAAATGAAGTGGTATGCCTACGACGTGTTACCACATAAGTCATGTTTGCTGCATTTCTGCGTTTTTATTGGTGACAATTTATTATTAATTACCGAAGGTTATCGATTCTTTTATTTGCTTCATTAATAGTATTATTATTATGATGTGTATAGGTTCATGCTTCATTGTGTGTGCTACTGTAATCTTTATGTGGAACCAGAGATCAGGGGAGAGAGGGTGAAACTGACTGACTGTGTCACTCCAAGCCACAGTTTCTATTTATAAAACCCCAAAATTAGACCACCCAAAATTAGACCAATCTAATCTTAGCTACTGTACTCCTCCTCTCCCATATCTTCAGATAGCATGGGGGAAAAGTAGAACACATTTCAAATTAAACACAGTCAGTATTCATTTCAGATTTGGTGAAGTTGATTAATTCATATATTTTTTATGTAATTTGTAAGTGTTTGGTTTCTTTCCTGCCCTTTGATTTTGCAATTATTAAAAAATGTCACTGAACCTCCAATAAGAGACCATGACCGAATGTGTGAGGTTCCCCAATGTGGGTGTGTTTTTGTCTTGTGAGAAAAGCAACAAATCATCCTTAGAGCTGCAGTCAGTATATACATGGGCCATCTAACATCTTCCACCTAGCGATGACAATAGTGCATGTCTAGCGTTTGTCACTCGCTTCATTTCTAACTCCCGTTTTTGACAAACTCGTCTTGCCATATTCCAAGAACAGTATCAGAGCTTTACAGGAAACAGGAAGGAGTGGATATCCTCTTGCTACCTTGAGACAGTCGGAAGGGGATCCAAGGAGATTGTTTGAAGGTGCCGGAGTTATATCTCAGCTGTTGTCTGCTTTTGTCATTCATGATTCATCCTCCCAAATAGCAGAGGGATCCTTTTGGCACATCCCACCATTAGGGCTATACGGCCCGCCATTAGGGTTATACGTCCCGCCATTAGGGCTATACATCCTTTCTGGGATCAGGACCCTAAGCTGTTTTCTTCTGCTGATGGTGATGTATTTAAAAGGGCTCAGCCTTTAATGAATCCCCTCTCCCCTGGACTGTGGTGGATCTCATNTCTGCTTTTGTCATTCATGATTCATCCTCCCAAATAGCAGAGGGATCCTTTTGGCACATCCCACCATTAGGGCTATACGGCCCGCCATTAGGGTTATACGTCCCGCCATTAGGGCTATACATCCTTTCTGGGATCAGGACCCTAAGCTGTTTTCTTCTGCTGATGGTGATGTATTTAAAAGGGCTCAGCCTTTAATGAATCCCCTCTCCCCTGGACTGTGGTGGATCTCATCAGCCTTAGTGAATCCCCTCTCCCCTGGACTGTGGTGGATCTCATCAGCCTTAGTGATTCCCCTCTCCCCTGGACTGTGGTGGATCTCATCAGCCTTAGTGATTCCCCTCTCCCCTGGACTGGTGGATCTCATCAGCCTTAGTGAATCCCCTCTCCCCTGGACTGTGGTGGATCTCATCAGCCTTAGTGAATCCCCTCTCCCCTGGACTGTGGTGGATCTCATTTGTGTCCCTGCCCTGATTCATCTCAATAAAACCAGCTGAGTCAGCTCCAGTCAGACCCACTCCTCCTCAGCTGGACGCTATTGTGTGGACTCACTGAGACACAGACACACAGCCAGCCTGAGGTACAGGAGACTCTGGACAAACTCCATCTCACTGTGCAGGGACCTGGCTGGCCCTCTTTCACCATGTAGGCCAGGCTGGCTGGCTTTGTCTCAGCTAGGGCCTGATAAACCCAGCGGCTGGGCCCAGAGACCACCACGCAGCTCCCACCCTGCCTCCCTCAGCTAGGCCCAGGACTATATCAGTTGATGCATGATGCATTATAAATAAGGGGTGTCTGGGAGATCTGCGCTGGGTGTTTTGCCGCGACAGTGCTTTAGCCACATGCAGTCAGACAGTGGGAGTGGAGTGTTTGCATGTTCGGCCGTGTATCTACGTTGAAGACTACTGCTCAAGATTTCAGAGTGTAGAATGTATACCCAACAGGCTCAAAACCTAAAATAGGGGGCATAAGTATAAGCTACCCTGGACCGTTTCTGTCCACCCTCATCCTCCCTTCCTTCACCCAGCGCCTGGCCCAGAGAGCCCATTGTGCTAAGTCTCTGTGAGGCTTTGGTATCCATGGCAGCTGTCCTCACACACCTCCTGGGACTGCAGGATTGCCCTCTGTTATTACGGATATTTAGAGCCCTTCTCCAGATGATAAATATTTTTTTGGTGCTACCTGGTCTGCACTCCTGCATGATGTAGTGGCTGTTCTGCCGTTAGACCGTTAGGTAGCCTTTCAAATCTGTCATTATTTTAATGGATGCATATGTATTTTAATGGATGCATATGTATTTTAATGGATGCATATGTTTTCATTTGACTTCTGTCCCGGATGCTCATCTCTAGCTCATCATCCATAATCATCTGGGGTTGTTTGGGGTTGTTCCCCGTGATATAGAGTGCTGTGAAGCAGACAGCCGTGACAATAGCAGCGGGGAGAGATGCTGTGTTGTAAGCTCGTCTGAAATCATTTTCCATCAGAACTCAGTGAGTCTCAGAGCCAGGCTCAATCCCTTACCAAATAGTGCTACTTTTACTCTTACCTCTGCGTAAACACACACACACACACGCTCTAGAATAAACACACACTTCCATCCCACTTTTCTCCATGTTCCCTGGCCTCTCCAGGGCATGTCTTCCCATGAATGAGTGGGTTTGGACAGCAGGCTGTAATCAGAGGTGGCGAGGCAGTATGTGAAGTCATGTGACGACGGCCACAGGCCTCCGTATGAGTTGTGGCTGGTAGAGATGGTGCCGCCACCACAGCCCTGTTCAGAATAGAGATGCCCGCCCGTGGAGGGGACTGCCATTACCTCCCTAAACGCTGTGCCCCCTGTCGGTTCTCTCTATATGGGCACAACTTCCACAGAGGCAGGGCCTGGCCAGGCCCTCCAATCTACACACCCTGAGCACTATGGTTAGGCCCTCTCAGCAGCGCTATGGTTAGGCCCTCTCAGCTGCACTATGGTTAGGCCCGCTCAGCAGCACTATGGTTAGGCCCTCTCAGTAGCACTATGGTTAGGCCCTCTCAGCAGCACTATGGTTAGGCCCTCTCAGCTGCACTATGGTTAGGCCCTCTCAGCTGCACTATGGGTAGTCCCTCTCAGCAGCACTATGGTTAGGCCCTCTCAGCTGCACTATGGTTATGGCCCTCTCAGTGATCATGGGGAGGGAGTGTATAGTTCAACTGCATGTTTTTACTGTCGAATAACACTGTTGCCCAATCAGGGGCCTCCAATAACTTGTTGTTAGGAATGCTGTCTCCAGCTGTTTGAACAATCGAAGGACTGTACATTTTGTGTTCAAAAGGCTATTATATTCCAGACGTTCTGTAACGCTGTGTGGTGGCTG
Organism: Hucho hucho; assembly: GCA_003317085.1. Taxonomy (NCBI): domain Eukaryota; kingdom Metazoa; phylum Chordata; class Actinopteri; order Salmoniformes; family Salmonidae; genus Hucho; species Hucho hucho. The sequence continues at coordinate 607,657 of QNTS01000442.1, read as the reverse complement.
ACTGTATTGTGCATCACAGACCCCTGAACTCTGCTGTTTTAACCCCTGTAGTTCTTGGCTTGCCCACAGAATGAGGAAAGCGGAAATTACGGTTCATTCTGGATAATATATTCTGGATAATATATTCAGGAGCTTCTTATTCTTTGCCAGTTGAAGCTTATTTAGCAGTGGAACATGCAGACCATGGACCTCTACTTAGGAAAGTCACTGATTCTCTCCAATACTATGCATTTCATTGTGTACCTGTTACCATAGCAATAAAGGACAAGTGTTTTTTTGTCAAATAGTGTTAAATCATTTAGAGGAATTAATATTTCAGACAGGGAGGCTAACCTTTGAAAAGTCTAATGAAGGTGTCTGGGAGAATGATTCTCCTGGGATGTTTGTGCTCAATAACATGAAGAGTAGTGTTCATAGCCATGTGTTCTGGTTCTTATTATAACTAGTGAGAGAGCAACTACTTGCAGATAAAGAATAAAAGCAGAGCCTTTATTCTCTGTGATGTGTCCAAAATAGAGCTGCCTAATTCATATCAGCAGCTCCTCCCGACATGTCTCCAATTAACTGAAATGTTGTCAATACAACCAATTTATTTGTATTGATCAATAAGATGCAGACATTTTGAATCATGTTCAGTAAATGTTTGTGGTACTCTTCATTGAGAGTGTTAGTATTAAGACCTCAGGTCCTTCATTGGGTATATGATGTAACACTTGTCTTTCTGGCACTCGTGCAAGTAGCCCAGTTCCTGAGTGGCAGCATTCGCCCAATATGGCCTCTTCCTGCCTCCAGGGGATTGTGGGTGATTTCGCCCACTTCCTGTTGACTGCTGGGCTGGTTAAGTACTTGAGTTGTCATTGATAGTAATAGGAATATAGTATGTTGGCGGTATAGATTTCTTTCTCAGCAAGACACCTCTCAGAACTGAATTTGTCAGGCCTTTTAGATTATATATTTCAGGAACATGTGCCACACGGATTTAATTTAATTATTTATGGTTTCAATGATTTATTGTCAACATGATGTGGCAGCAGAGAAGCTTTCATTATGCCTATTAAATAGGAGAGTGCAGAGAGGACATCAGGTACAGGAAAACACAAAGGCTGAGAAACTAGTCAGCACCACTAAATCTTAGTTCAACATCTCAGTGAATCACATCTCATTCTGATCTGCCTTGACAGTGACTGACCATGTATTCATGTCACATGATGGTTTCTGGTCATTTTCTGCATCTGTTTATGTGTGTCATCTGCAGGTATGAGAAGGTCCCAGTTATCCTGGTGGGGAACAAGGTGGACCTGGAGAGTGAGAGGGAGGTGTCGGCCAGCGAGGGCCAGGCTCTGGCCGAGGAGTGGGGCTGCCCCTTCATGGAGACCTCGGCCAAGAGCAAAACCATGGTGGACGAACTGTTTGCCGAGATTGTTCGGCAGATGGACTACGCCGCCCAGCCAGACAAGAATGACCCATGCTGCTCCTCCTGCAATATACAATAGCCCCAGGGCCTAGGGGGACACCAGGGGAGAAAGAACATAGCCCTAGGGCAACGCCAGGGGAGAGGACTTAGCCCCAGGGCATAGGGCGACGCCAGGGGAGAGAGGACGTAGCCCCAGGGCCTAGGGCGACGCCAGGGGAGAGAGGGCGTAGCCCCAGGGCCTAGGGTGACGCCAGGGGAGAGAGAGCGTAGCCCCTGGGCCTAGGGCGACGCCAGGGGAGAGAGGACTTACCCCCCGGGCCTAGGGCGACACTAGTGGCCAGTGGAGAGAGAATGTAGCCCCAGGGCCAAGGGCGACGCCAGGGGAGAGAGGGAGTCTGCATACAGGAAGATTCACAGAGAGGAGGACAATACTTACACCAACAACATTGACGATTAACGGTAGAAATGTGGTGGAATTTAACTCTTTGGTGCATAAAATCAGTCATGATGTAATTAATAATAACGATATGTTCATAGTGAATAGAATTAAATGAGGAATTCAAAGGAAATTGACAAACAAACAGGACTAAAGAAAAGTGCTCTCGCCTTATGCTATCCTGTTTTCTCTGTCTTGAGTCGTCTGTCGGAATTACTAAACAGGATGTGTACTCTTTATGCTGTTCTACGATCATTAATATGTTTCTTTTACATAGTTTTAGTTTTGTTGATATGACCCAGTTTTTCTCTCAGCATATCGAGCTGGAGACTTCTTTGTCCATTTTAACTGACAGAAGATAGCAACTGCACTGACTCAAGAGGAGGTAATCCCTCAGATCCACTTGTTTGAATCATTGATGAGTAATTGATTTGTGCACTAGGTTTCTCTGTGCAGGAAAAGAGAGAGCCTACCTACCTTCATCTAAGATGTTTTGTACTCATCACTAGGCCAGAATCAAAGAGGTGACTTGAAAGAGCCTCTTTAATTTTCTAATTTATTTGTTTTGAGGAAGGGGGAAGAACTGGTGGAATAGACAGTGTCATGCTTCCTGTTTTCTCCTTTTGGAAGTGTTGTGTTAAGATTAGCAGAGGTGTCTTGTCACAAAATCCTGTCATTTGTTTTGGTTTCAGAAAGTTCTGACAACAGATTGCTGAATATTGTAACCGTTTCATTCGGATGGGACTAGGAGGACTCCATCTTTCAGTATTTGAATATCACTACAGACTCTAGAAACGGTTTACTTTTCACGAATGGGTGCCATCTCTCATCATCCTCTCCATTGAATTTGATTTTGATTGGGTATCACAATGAAATGGGGTGCAACGTTTTCTCAACATCCCACTGCTCTTTAAGTATTCCGAGTATTCAAATGTATAGTAATAACAGTAATGATGATGATTGTTATTTAACAGTAGTGTAAATATTTTGTCTGGATAGTGCCAGCTCCTATGAAGACACTGACTCAACTGTTGTGAACTGTTTCAGTGGAGGCTGCTGAGGGGAGAACAGCATTTTAATAATGGCTGGAACGGAGCAAATGGAATGGCATCAAACACCTGGAAACGATGTGTTTGATATCATTCCATTCCAGCCATTACCACGAGCCCATCCTCCCCAATTAACGTGCCACCAACCTCCTGTGAACTGTATGCATGGCTAGTAAACAAAAAAAGATGACTTTATCGTTTGAGATTATTATAGGCTGTGTAAACGTACAAACCAAACACATACAGGTCTGGGTCCGGACACTGTCTCAACTATACATCTGTGTAGGCCACGGGGAGCCAGACCTTCCCTGGGTTACCATTTTCATTGTTCATTTAAAACAAATTTATGTCACCATTTACTCTTTCTCCCTCCCTAAATGAATGGATGAATGACACTGTTTCATTTAGCACCCAAACAATAAAAGTGTGTTTAACACAATGCATTGCAGCGTGAATGACACTATATCTATGTTTACTTATTGGAGTGACAGGCACTCTACACCATCGCCGGGTTCTCTCTAAAGTGTTCTGGGAGAGAGAAATCTATTTGGAAGGAAATGGTTTCTGTTCCTTTGCCACCTCCAGTTCTAAATAGCACAGTCACTTTGTCAATTACAAGAACCCAATGTTGATTGCTCCAGCAAGTGCACAATGCTTGATTCATTAAACGTAACTATCTTCTTTGTTTATATGGGGGTTGTGTTTTTGTGTTCCTTCATGATGATAAGAATATGAAGAATACTAAGGGCCCAATACACACTACTGTTTAGCTCGCAGGTTGGGATTTACTGGGATGACTCATGTACTGGAGGCAGCTCTGCACGGTAGTCACTAGCTTGCACAGCCACAAAGTCAAACAATCAGATTTTATGCCTAACCCTAACCTTAAATGAAGACCAAAAAGCTAATTGTTTTAATTAATATTTACAATATATTTAACAAGGCACGAGGAGGAGTGGTATATGGACATAGCCCTTAGCCGTGGTACATAGATCATATATCACACCCCCTGAGGTGCCTTATTGCTATTATAAACTGGTTACCAATGTAATTAGAGCTGTAAAAATAAATGTTTTGCCATACCTGTAGAATACCACGGCTGTCAGCCAATCAGCATTCAGGGCTCGAATCACCCAGTTTATAATACCAGTTTTGACTTTGCTGCTGGCCCATCTAGTGGAAACCACTCAGCTCTGCCTCCAGGACAAGATTCATCCCAAAAAACATCAACCTGCGTTAAGCTCTCCATAGCAAGCCCCATGTGACAACTCTTCTCTATTCTACTTAATATAGCTCTCACTAGATTAAACTAAGTAGTACTCTGAAAAAAACAACTGCACCAATGATGCTGACCACTGGTCGCATTGGTTTCATTTTCAGGCTGAGCATTAAACAATTGCACGTTGAGCCTCACTAAATGTCTCTTGATCTGTCTAATAACATAGATTTCACCCTAAGACTTTACTCAACATAATTTTCCAATGATTGTATTGATTAGCTGGGCCCAATGCTGCTTGTCTCCAGTAAGCCAATAGTGTCATGGAATAATTATGTCTTGGAAATGAAACACATGAAGGAAATTATAAAAGTTGTACTCCCCTATGTATCGGTTTCCCTCGTTCTTTGGTTTGCCTCAGGTCTAATTTTAGAGATTGAGATTGCCTTGCATCACTGGTGCAGTCGGACATGCAGGGAATCACCTGGTAATAGATCCAGAGATGTTCCTGCTAGCTTCATCCCTCTGAGACACCTGTCAACAGTCAATGCCCACCTCCAGTTGCTGCTCCGCTGTCTATGAAGAATTCACTAAGACTTCACTCCACTGCAGTGGCTTGGCTGGGAGACTTCACTGTCCGTGGCCATGCTGTGGCTTGGCTGGGAGACTTCACTGTCCGTGGCCATGCTGTGGCTTGGCTGGGAGACTTCACTGTCCGTGGCCATGCTGTGGCTTGGCTGGGAGACTTCACTGTCCGTGGCCATGCTGTGGCTTGGCTGGGAGACTTCACTGTCCGTGGCCATGCTGTGGCTTGGCTGGGAGACTTCACTGTCCGTGGCCATGCTGTGGCTTGGTTGGGAGACTTCACTCTCCGTGGCCATGCTGTGGCTTGGTTGGGAGACTCCAGAAAGATACAAATGAGGCAGGATGCAGGGATACCTCCAGAGGAGGTCAGTTAGGGGTCCTCACTCCTCTGTCCTTAAATGTCCCAGTCAGACAGTTATAATATATACATATAATGTATCATATATCTAAAGTATGTCTCATACAGAAATTGAGAATATTTATTTTGGGGGGCGGGTATTGATCTATCTGATCAAGTTGAGAAAGAATGTATTGTCGTTTGCCTGTAACAGTAGCCTGCTTGTAGTTGCAGTACTGCATGTTCCAGTGTTTTTTTCTATGAGGAATATGGCCGAGGGTCTGGTGTATCACTGCAGTCTTCTCAGAGCCAACCCCAGCAGGTCACTACACTGCAGTCTGACTACTCCAACCCACCCAGTGTTCACCACAGAGTCACTGGGAGACAGACTTTCAAAGAATGCCGAGCACAATCAGAGTTCGGCATCCTCTATGGAGAACAGGTGGCAGCAAAAATGCTTGAAAAGAGCGGCCATGATCTGTGGAGTGTAGGTGTATGAATTAAATAGGAGCTGACTCATGGTTACCTATTCAGCTCCAGACCGGAGTCGTACTCTGCTCTCGCTGCTCCAAGCAGCTGTGACACTCTGTGGCATGTTTGTTCCAGCTGAGATCCCGTCAGTATGTCAAGATGTAGAGGAGCGCTGCATGAGTCACGCCATCCTCTGCCTCCCTGCCTTTAACTCAGTCACTGGGGGAACTTTAGTGACACTTTAGAGAAGGTTCTCTTCTCCCTTTTTAAAAACACACGTTCCCCACACTGTGAACTGGAAAGTAAAGGAGTTCACGGAGCCCGGATCAGGAGATCAGGGAAACTCTCTGGAGACCCTCTGGAGATCAAAGAGATTCCAATGGATGGACCACACAAAAAGGGTTTCATTACATTGATCATTGGATAAGCCTTACATTGATCAGTGAGTGGAGCATTACAAAGTCAAAATGTGGTCCTGTCTTTCACATAACCACTAGATAAATTCTAACATTTATTTTGTGGAGAATAAAAGTCTCAGTAGTTGAACAGGTTCCCATTCAGGATCATAGGTGGTAATGGGGTTAGATGTAGAGACAAACCACAGATCGGGTAATAGCATCATAAGGTAATCCAGAAATCGAACATGAACATCTAATAGTTATAGGGGTTTTTGCTGAACACATGCTTGGACAATGTGACAGCGTTCACAGCTCGAATGTGTTGATATGTTTACTCCTCATAAACTGTTAGAAAAAAGGCTTTCAAAAGGGTTCTTTGGTTGTCCCCATAGGATAACCCTTCTTGGTTCCAAGTAGAACTATTTTGGGTTAGAACCCTCTGTGGAAAGGCTTTTATATGGGGTGGCAGGTAGCCTAGTGGTTAGAGCATTGGGCCAGTAACCGAAAGGTTGCTAGATTGAATCCCTGAGCTGACAAGGTAAGAATCTGTCGTCCTGCCCCGCTGTTCCTAGGCTGTCAGTGTAAATAAGAATTTGTTCTTAACTAACTTGCCTAGTTAAATAAAAGTAAACTGTAACCAAAAAGGGTTCTCCTATGGGGACAACCAAAGAACCCTTTTTTCTAAAAGTGTATGAGGAGGAGTAAACACATCAACACATTTGGGTTTTCCTATGGGGACAGCTGAATAACCGTTTTGGTTCTAGATAGCACCTTTTTTATAAGACAGAACATCAGGTGGAATTCATTCAGCTCAACTGCAGTCAGAGCACCCCCCCCCCCGACACAACCCCCCTTTGATGTTTCACGCCTTTCAGAATGGGAACAATGTGGAAGAAGACGAGGGAGAGATAGAAAGTAGATGATTGAGATAGTAAGAAGATGAGGGAGAGATAGAAAGAAGATGAGGGAGAGAGAAAGAAGATGAGATAGAAAGAAGATGAGGGAGAGATAGAAAGAAGATAAGGGAGAGATAGAAAGCACTGGCCTGGGTAGGACTGGCTTGAGGCCCTAATGATTGTGTGTCATGGCAACCAGATGGCAACACATGAGTTGTGAATCTCACAGTGTAATATGCAATGTGTAGGGGGATGATCTTGGCATGTGGTTGGCCATTTCTTATTTACAGATTTAAATCCATGTTTTCCCTTTTTCAAGGCTGACATCTAGCTTTCAAGCTTGAAAACATCCATAACAGCATCTCTTCGGAGCATTTGCTAAGAGTGTGATAAGCCTATTTGTAGATTAATTGAGAGCGTTCATAAAGATTGATTTGGGGAGATTGCTAGTGGCCGATGATTTCAGACTGGTTACTCATCATCTACCTATGTTTCCTCTGAGTTACTGTAAATGTATCATGCTTGAGAGAACATTCAATATGATGCATAATTCATGTATGAAAACAAAGAGCTAGTAAAGAGCCAAGCCTACAGTCCCGTGAGCAACAGCCCATTCAACTTTAGAATAGAATACATTTGAATAGACATGTCATTCTAGAGCACAAAACAACGTCCACAACAGTGTAACATTCTATGGGCCATTTCTGTCTGAAAAAGAGACAGCCTGCAAGAGAGAGAATGAGGAAGGTGCAGGGTAGGGATTATGTTGTCCCGAGAAAGGGGCAGGGTGAATTATGCCCCTAACTAGGAGGAATATTTTTCCCTCTGGTGTATTAACAGGTTTAGGTGGGCATACTGTATTTGAGTGACAGGAACATGTTTTTAATTATATGTATTTTTTTTTTATTAACTAGGCAAGTCAGTTAAGAACAAATTCTAATTTATAATGACGGCCTACACCAGCCAAACCCAGACGACACTGCACCAATTGTGCGCCGCCCTATGGGACTCCCAATTATGTCCAGTTGTGATACAACCTGGAATTGAACCAGGGTGTCTGTAGTGACGCCTCAAGCACTGAGATGCAGTGCCTTAGACCGCTGCGCCACTCAGGAGTCCAAAGTCAGTAACAGGTTTGAGTAACAGGTTAAAATAACAGGTTTTAGTAAACTAGCCATGTGAAAGGCAAGTTGGTAGCCTACTGTCAAAATTCCTTTTCTCCCGCACCCCATAAATAACTCCAAAACTCTGTCACCCAGAGAGAGTAAAATAATAATATGTGACTGTTATCCATCTCTCTGGTGATAATGACTCAGCAGCACTGGGAGGAGCAGACGGTTTCTGGCAGGCTTAAGGTTAGTTTTTGTCAGGGTTAGGGTTCGTTTTTGTCAGGGTTAGGGTTAGTTTTTGGCAAAGTTAAGGTTAGGATAATTTTTTTTCAGGGTAAGGGTTATGGTTAGTTTTTGGCAGGGTTAGGGTTATTTCTTGGCAGGATTAGGATTTGTTTTTGGCAGGGTAATGGTCTGGGTTAGTTTTTTGGCAGGGTTTGTTTTTGGCAGTGTTAGGGTTAGTTTTTTGGCAGGGTAATGGTCTGTGTTCGTTTTTGGCCGGGTTAGGGTTCATTTTTGGCAAGGTTAGGGTTTGTTTTTTGGCAGGGTTAGTGTTCGTTTTTTGGCAGCGCCACTCGTGTTTGAGATTTCTTAATGGAGCATGTTAAGTGCTGCTCACACTGCCATCCTCGTCCTGTGCTGGGGTAGAGGGCTCTGCAGGGGGCCTGTGATGAACCACTCTGGGGAGAGAGAGTCTCCACACTCCCCATTCCTGCCTCCTTTTAATGGCCTCTATCCACAAATACTGTACTTCCCCTCCCTCTCTGCTTGAACAGCTGTAACTAATCTCCTCCCATCGTTCATTCTCATCTCTTTAAGTGCATTGCCAGATGTTGCCAGATGTTTCCATATGTGGCCAGATGCTGCCAGATGAATACAGTAGAAAGGGAGATATTAAATTAATGCACAGAACTATTTTGATCTATGTAAGTAATTGTGTTTAAGAAATCAGATGGGAAAACAAATGCATATTTTGGTAATACATAAAAGTCGAGTAGAACTGTAGTAATTGGCTACTTGTTTGACTGACAGTTGATTTAACTGCCTCAGCTCTATCATTGGCTGATTGTATTCTCCAAAAAGTGATGCAATGTTTTGAGACTAGCTGTAATACATTAGTTTCCTCATCAAAATGATGAGACGTTTATACAACAAATATATTTATCTCCTATTGTTTGAGAATTAAATACCATCAGAAACCTTCCATTGTCTAGCATAATTGTTCCCTGATTTTTATCAAGGACAGCTCTGGTAATAGAATACAAACAACCAAGATATTTCAAATGGAATGGGACTAATATTTTGCAGTGAACCTGACTGTCTAGCCAAATGGAATGGGACTAATATTTTGCAGTGAACCTGACTGTCTAGCCAAATGAAATGGGACTAATATTTTGCAGTGAACCTGACTGTCTAGCCAAATGGAATGGGACTAATATTTTGCAGTGAACCTGACTGTCTAGCCAAATGGAAAATTAGAGAGACAAATATTCAGACTGTAATAGCAGGAGGCTAGGGGGATTTAAAAGTTGTATTTCCAGCTCTAATAACTTGGTATTAAAAGGTGGAGGAACATTGTGACAAGACAGGAGATGCTCATGTGGCTGGAGAGATCACAACATAAAGAAAGGGGTGGAGAGACTCGGAAGATTTGGAGCGCAACGCTGTACGTGAATGTCGTTTTACATCACAAAATGGGGGGGGTCCTTGTAGAACATGGTCCTGCCTACAGATTTTTGCACAGCTTTAAATCTGTGACTCTACGGAGAGTTCATTACGCTGTCATGGGGGCAGTGTTGTGTAGGCAATGAAGCTGTTGCTTGGTTCTTTGATCTGATCTAGATTTTGTTACATTTTTTGTAATTTAGCAGAACAACTTACAGGAACAATTAGGGTTAAGTGCCTTGCAGAAACTCAGGGAGGTGACCAATAACAGAATGGTCACTCTGACAGCTCCAGAGTTTCTCTGTGGAGATGGGAGAACCTTCCAGAAGGACAACCATCTCTGCAGGACTCCACCAATCAGGCCTTTATGGTAGAGTGGGCAGAAAGAAGCCACTCCTCAGTAAAAGGCACGTGACAGCCCGCTTGCAGTTAGCCAAAAGGCACCCAAAGGACTCTCAGACCATGAGAAACACAGAGCTCCAGAGTTCCTCTGTGGAGATGGGAGAACCTTCCAGAAGAACAACCATCTGTGCAGCACTCCACCAATCAGGCCTTTATGGTAGAGTGGGCAGACAGAAGCCCCTCCTCAGTAAAAGGCATGTGACAACCCGCTTGCATTTTGCCAAAAGGCACCTAACAACAAGATTCTCTGGTCTGAATGCTCCAGAGCGCTCAGGACCTCAGACTGGTGCAAAGGTTCACCTTCCAACAGGACAACGACCGTAAGCACACAGCCAAGACAACGCAGGTGTGGCTTCGGGATACGTCTCTGAATGTCCTTGAGTTTGCCCAGCCAGAGCCCAGACTTGAATCAAATATCTCTGGAGAGACCTGAAAATAGCAAAGAAGAGGATCTGCAGAGAAAAATGGGAGAAACTCCCCAAATACAGGTGTGGCAAGCTTGTAGCGTCAAACCCAAGAAGACTCAAGGCTGTAATCGCTGCCAAAGGAGCTTCAACAAAGTACTGAGTAAAGCGTCTGTTTCAGTTTTTTATTTTTAATACATTTACAAACATTTCAAAATATCAGTTTTTGCTTTGTCATTATGTGGTATTGTGTGTAGATTGATGAGAAAAAAATAAGATTTAAACCATTTTAGAATAAGGCTGTAACGTAACAAAATGTGGGGAAAAGTCAAGGGGTCTGAATACTTTCTGAATGCACTGTAACCAACAAATCCAATTTTGATACATAGTTGGGGCATTTATAATGGCGGATCTCTGCAGTGTGTGAATTTCTGTTTGGTCCCCCATCCATTGTGATGCAGCCTCTCTTCACAGTAGCAGCTGAACAAACAATGCAGCTTCCTGTGGGTCTGAAGATACATCAGTGCTCTTCTAATAATGAAAGCGCTAGCAAGCCTCGTTCACTATAGTAGGGCATACACATGTTGCAGGGAAGCAAGGCTTATTATACTGACTGCCTCACATGATGTAGTTATAAGGAATCTGTCTCCAGTTCTTTGTTACAGCAATACATTCTCTGGTTGCGAGCATGAGCATCGTTTTGAGTTCCAGTTCAGCTGTTGGCTGTCTGGTGCACAAATTAAAGATTGACACCGTCTCATTTAAATGATTTACTGTCCTCTCTGTGTTGTGAAGAATAGAAGCCTATTGAGTGAGATGTTTATGCAATAGATTACCATTGAGGACATACACAGTGTTGTGCTACGTCTATCTTGTATTGTAACAGCCACCCTACTCATACTCTCTGCTACGGCACGGCAAGCGGTACCGGAGCGCCAAGCCTAGGTTCAAGAGGCTTCTAAACAGCTTCTACCCCCAAGCCATAAGACTCCTGAACATCTAATGAAATGGCTACTCAGACTATTTGCCCCCCCCCCATTCACGTAACCGTTGCCCCCTGCACATTGACTCTGTACCGGTACCCCATATATACTGTCGCTATTGTTATTTACTGCTGCTCTTTAATTACTTGTTACTTTTATTTCTTATTCATATTTTTTTAACTGCGTTGTTGGTTAAGTGCTTGTAAGTAAGCATTTCACTGTACGGTCTACATCTGTTGTATTTGGCGCATGTGACTAATAAAATTTGATTTGATATTGATTTGATATTCAAATTCATGTCAGATTGCTACATCTGAGTCACTCTTCGACTGTTCCAACACTCTTGTGAATATGTCAACACTAAGGGACCTCTGCCCTGTAGGTTTAGTGAAGGGTTGGATTAACAGAGGGAAAAAACTCATTACAATCTTTCAATACACTGGACTACAGAGCCTCTCACTGGACTGCCTGCCTGTCTGATGCCAGGGATAGCAGGAGACAGGAGGATATGACTATATGAGGTAAGATACTTGATCAAACGGCTAAAGGCATAAATTATTACATGCCTGGTCCATAGAAGCACCAACTCTCTCTCCGGCACCTTCTCTCTCGCTCTCTCTCTCACTCTGTCTCTCTCTCTCACTATCTTTCCTGCTCTCTCTAAGCCTCCAGAGAGGTTCTGTTCTGATGCTGCCAAAGCAGAGTGTGATTTCAGTCCCACAGAACACAAGGCGTAGGAGACTTCTCTTCTTGCCAGTGGATCCAGGGAGAAGGTGAAAAAGGCATGAAACAAGCAAAGGCATGAAACATGCCCAGCTCCAGCCCTCCACCCCAGATACCACCAGGCGTCTGTATCTTTTATCCCTGTCCCCAGCCCCATTTACACGCAGGAGTAGAGCAGAGATCTCCTGAATAAGAAACTAGGAATACAGGCAGGCAGGGAAACTGGAGCACTGCACTGTATGTCTTGCATAGATGAAGGAGACAGTTCTTTCATCTGTGAACCCTATGCTGCTAACAGGGTGTTCCACAAACCTTTCAGGGGGCCGGTGATCAACATAAAATGAATACTAGAACATACTAACTGCATCTGTAGCAAACCTTTGTACATGTATTTCTCATCACAAATCGTATGCAAGCGTGTTACAGTGCCTCCTAAAGACATGATTGACATGGGACAAGAGGACAGGCTTACAGCTGATCATTGAGGAGATGACTAATTCAAATCTGCAAGTTAGCTAGCTAAAAAAGTTTCTTGTATTGATTTATCATCAATGCTCTTAAATAATCACTTCACAATGTAGCATAATATGAATTAGTTTTTAAACTCATGATATATGGCTGGCTGGCTAATGGCTTGTGTGGATATTTTAGTATATGGTGGTTAGTTAGAGCAGTGGGTTCTCAAACCTTTAGCCCCGCGACCCCCAAAATGGAGTGGTTCAAACCTCGAGACCCCCGTGCACGCACATGCATGCGAGCACACGCGCAGACAATCGCTGCGCAAATTAAGCATGTCATTAAGCCTACAGCCATATTCTGCTATGCATTTTAAAAATGCAATAACCTGCCCAGGGACAGTGGTTGAAAATTAGCTGGCTGGCTAAAACCGGCACCTTTACTGAAACGTTGACTTTTACAATTTTACTGTGCACTGTCCCTGTAAAAATAAAAATAAACTCAAACTCAAAATGGAGGATACAAAAATAAACTGAGTTTTACGCATTCATTTTTTGATGAAAAATCATGTTAGCAGCCAATATCAACCATGGATATCATGTCACTTCTCTGGAGTACATCCACAAATCATCTCAGAAAATCTCCTTTAACAAACTGTTTTATGACAAAAAACTCCCAGCTCAGAGTAGGTTTTAGGATGTTAAGACACTGCTCAGACAAGGATTAAAATTAACTCATAAAAGTTTATCTCCGATGGTAATCATGACAATTTGAGGTACCGCAAAGGAAAGATAGTGATAAAGCTCATCTACAGAAGAGGAGCGCCGTCTACCTCCCTGTAACGCTGTCTACAGAAGAGGAGCGCTGTCAACCTCCCGGTGACGCCCTCTACAGAAGAGGAGTGCTGTCGACCTTCCGGTGACGCCTTCTACAGAAGAAGAGTGCTGTCGACCTCCCGGTGACGCCCTCTACAGAAGAGGAGTGCCGTCTACCTCACGGCGACGCCCTCTACCTCACGGCGACGCCCTCTACAGAAGAGGAGTGCTGTCGACCTCCCGGTGACGCCCTCTACAGAAGAAGAGTGCTGTCGACCTCCCGGTGAGGCCCTCTACAGAAGAGGAGTGCTGTCGACCTCCCGGTGACGCCCTCTACAGAAGAGGAGTGCTGTCGACCTCCCGGTGAGGCCCTCTACAGAAGAGGAGTGCTGTCGACCTCCCGGTGAGGCCCTCTACAGAAGAGGAGTGCTGTCGACCTCCCGGTGACGCCCTCTACAGAAGAGGAGCGCCGTCTACCTCCCGGTGACGCCCTCTACAGAAGAGGAGTGCTGTCGACCTCCCGGTGAGGCCGCCTACAGAAGAGGAGCGCTGTCGACCTCACGGCGAGGCCCTCCACATCATCTTCAAGGATGTTTCTGTCAGGACTGGATCATCGCTCCCCTGCCACAGAGATTGCCCGTTCTCACTGAACGGCACCAACCACTTCTTCCTGACAACATTATTTCAACCAGTGTGTGCCAAGTGGGTGTAAAACACTGCAGTATAACGGTTTTAAAAAGTGGCCCTTTACTCCAGCATTTTGGATTTGAGATAAAATGTTTCATATGATGTGACATTATTTGAAAAAGTAATAAGTATTTGGATAATTTCACTTGTAGTGTATAAGAGGTAGTAACCATTTAAACGTAATGTTCAGTTAAATTATGTATTTTGATATTGGTTCCCTTACCCTGTAAACAGTCTTTGAACTGCTGTAATGATTGACTGCAATCCACTCTTTAGTTTTGGTAGTCACTGCCAACAAACACGAATGTTATCATTTTCAGACAAACACGTTACTACTTCAACACACTACTACAACAGTGTGGCTGTTCTGGAATAAAATGTTCAATATATTTCCTTTAACATCCTCTGTGTTGTTTCTTATTGTTTAACCATTGATGTGTTCTAGGTCATTTTGAGACCTTAAGGAGCATCAGGTACTGCTGGGATGTCTACCAATAACATGTCCATCTATTAGTGATAAATTACACTGGTCACTGTTCAATACAGTTATAAAGTATTAAGATAGCATGGATAGTCCTCACTTTAGATTAGAGACTGCAAAACAACTTTACTAATGATCAGTAAATGGTTTATAAGGACATTTATTAAACATTTTATGAATGATCTTATAAATCATTATTACATACTATAACAGTTGTTTATAAATGTTTGAATGACTAGGTTACTAAAACAAATCTGCGAATAATGATAAATGAATGATGAATAAACTATTTACTAATCCATTATACATTGTTTATTACAAAGTGTTATTATAAAGTCTTACACATCTCTATATTCATTCAGACTCAACAGCATCTGGGAGAGCTGCTCTGGTGTGACCCCTGACCTGGCAGCAGTGATGTAGTGAGAGTAGTGGTAGTGAGAGTAGTGGTAGTGAGAGTAGTGGTAGTGAGAGCAGTGGTAGTGAGAGTAGTGGTAGTGAGAGTAGGGGTAGTGTTCATAACCAGTATGTTGAGGTTGAAGTGTCTGCTACAGTCTCCTGCGCTGTTGTGTTTAATCACTAATCTAGAGGAAAAAGAAACGCACACCTATTTAGGCGAGGTGCTGGCTGGCGGAGTGGAAAACTTGAAAATAAAGGAGAGCTGCACACTCTAGGAGCTCAGATGCAAAAATTGAATGTCCAACGTTTCAACAGGCAAGCTGTCTTCATCAGGATATAATCGCAAACACTGCGGGGTGACTCGTTTATATAGTGTCAAAAGACTCACACACACAGGTGTCTGTAATCATGGCCAAGTGTGGCCTAATATCATTGGTTATTTCTCAAATATAAAAATGGCATGTTTAATCACTAAGGCATATAGTAGTTATTTGTAAATGTGAGAACACCTATCTGACTAACATTTAACAAATGTGGGAGTAATGATTAATGGTGAACAAACTGAAAATGCCTTACAAATGGTTTATTACTGAATGTTATTATAAAGTATAAACCCATAATTGCATATTCTTACATTTTACCATCAACTACTACAACAGCCCATTGAGTGAGACCTGGACGTTATTTGATATAATGCAGTATTGAACTTTAATACACTTGATAAAGGCGTTGTGTCCCAATTGAGCCACTAGAGGGAAATATTAAACAACATTAATTCTATAAAACAAGCGTATACCTTTGTATGCCTTCTCCAAGTCATTCCAATCCAATCCAGCCCAATCATTCTGTATCAACACCACATGTATCTATGATGACAACACTGATTGAAGTAATGTCATTATATTGTTACATGAAAGAAGCAATTACAACAACAAAACAGTATATCATAATTATGTAAAACTAGGGAATAAAACCATAGGAACTATGAACGCCTTAACTTCACACGACTTAAAATACGTTTAGCTGTCACTTTGAACCATGGATAAAAGAAAGCATAAATTATTGGATTAATTAAGGAATTAACAAGTGGAAGAAAGCTGATGATGAATGATGATACATTGTCAATTAAAATAAAAAATAAATAAAATTGAATTGGAATCCAACAAATGAGATAGTTGAATACAACAATAGCTAGAGTTTTTGCTGCTTTTCTCTCAGACTTATTTGCCTGTACAGTTTTAACACCAGACACACTGGCAGCCTCTTTTGAAAATACCTTTCTGGCCTGTGATCTGGCCACCACAAAGATTTTCAAATAAAGTGTTATTATAATAGAGCATGGGACAACCATTGTTACTACAAGGTCAATTAAATTACCCCACATAAACCCTTCAACAATAAAACACTCTTTCAAACAGCTACTGGGTACCTGTACATTTACAAATATTTTTATAATAGCAGCATCATATATGATACAAAAACACCAGGTAATGGATATACAACACATCATTCTTGTTACTGTTATTTTAGAGTGGTACAACAAGGGATCACACACAGCAACATAGCAGTCTATAGATATCAAGACCAAACTGCCCAAAGATAAAGAAGCACATAAACAAGTGATATAGAAATAAAACACACAGAAATATTCCCCAAAACGCCAGCATGGTTCCACTAATGCTACAGTCGTTACTGGTATCACAATAAGTCCCACCAGGAGGTCTGCCACAGCCAGAGAGAGGATGAGCAGGTTGGTTGGAGTGTGGAGCTGCTTGAAGTGAGAGATGGAGATGATCACCAGTACGTTCAAAAATACTGTAACTGCTGAAATCAATGAGAAGAAGATGTACAGTGTTATGTAGATAGATGTCGATAGCAAAGCCTTTCTGCAAGAAGAGTTTCTGTCTTGAAAACAGTATTGAACATCTTCATGTTCCTCCATTTGTAGTAAAATATCAAAATGCTGATGTCCTCCTGCTCCTGCTTGGTCCTGTGTGTGACACTGTCAGGTCAGCCTTCTGACAAACTCTGAGCTCTGCCTCTCTATTTATCCCTGAATGACTGACAGCCACTCCTCTTCCCAGAGTCTCTCTGCACACACACACAAAACATAGACAAGTGAGCACAGAAATGAAGAAAAGAAAACCGGTTGGATAAACAAATCATTTGTGAAAGCATGATGTAAGGTAAGATTGGATGTTGCCACCTAGCCTGTCCTTCAGTCTTAATGATAGTTAGAGGTGAGAGAAAAGGTTCATTTTCTCAAATTCTGAGCATTTTAATGGACAGAATATAGTATTGGTGATGATTTGCTCACTTTGTTACATGGGAAATAGCTTAACTGTGTAAGACTGTTTTGGGTTTCGTCATTGCTCAGTTTGGACCATAACCCACAACATCAGGAGACATGTCAGCGCTCCACATGTTACCTGGCCAGGGTGTAGGAACAAGGTATACTTTGCTTGGCAAGTAATCTAATCGCCTTACAATGTGGAATTCAGTAGCTATCAACTGAGCTATATACTTTCTGTAAAATACAAGATATTTAAACACAGGCAGCTTTT
>QNTS01000442.1:575828-588935 GCA_003317085.1 Hucho hucho | reverse complement strand
ATGTTATTATCATTGAATTGATTATGTACTAACCAGATGCATTAAAAATGGTGTTCAAATAATGTCAAATCAAATCAAATTTTAACGTTTGGTCTATGAATGGGGATGCTGTTATAGAACGTTCTGGCCCGCAGACTATTTGCTGTGGTATTAAAGGGGAATTTCAGCTTGGGGGAATATGGGCTTGTTTTCATCATGTCCGAGGCATTTCTAGGACAGTGAGATGTGAGATGTGTTTCACATATAATTGCCAAGTAAATAAAAATGTAGTCCTGCTTTGTGGCATTTCGCGAAGGCTTTATGTTATACTGATCACACTATACAATATGTTTGTCTTTGTTCGATAGAGCCGTTGTTTCAGCGATGTTCATATCGGCAGATTCATTGTTAAATATACAAGCAGACCATTTTTTTACAGTCTCTAAAATACTACAACTTTTGTTAGGCGGTGGTTCGTGCTCTGGCCCCGGTCCCTCCCCCAAGGCGTGCTTTTTGAAAAGGAGGTGGACACTAACAACAGAATCCTTTGGGCAAAAAACGGCTTCAAGTAACTCCTATCATCAACACAAATTCAATGATGGAGCATTTTGTTATGTTATATTAGCTACATGGTGACATTCAACCATACATGTTTCATCCGGAATATAGTGTGGGAAATGGATATGTTTCGCTTGCTTTTTCACACAGTGTGCTCGCTGTATCATTAAGCCGCAACATTACTATAGACTATGATAACAGTGTTGCAACATGTGCATGACTAACTGGGAACCGGTGGCCTAGCCTAGGGGTGTACACAGTACTTAGAAGGCCACATCTATTCTGCACAACAACAACAACCTAACAATGACAGCTGAAGCGCCAAGGGGTTGGGACCAACCTGTGCGCCCACGATAGGCTGAGTAAGTCTAAACCACGCTCAGCCTCTACTCTGACAGGCCAGCTCAGAAGCAGGAACTATCACTGTCAGGGTATTTAAGAAGAGCGGCTTGGGGTGTTGGCCAGTTCCTTGCTTGCCCTGCGTGGTGTTGCATTGAACCCGTATATACGAAGATTGCATTTACCATTTATTGCTTGAATACAATAAAGTAGCATAGAATATATTCGGTGTCTCTGTGACAATTTATACTAATACCAGATTTGATTGACGCAACCCTAACAATAGCGAAGAGGATTTGAAACAAAGAGTTGGATTTAGCTTATTTTAGAAACTCAGCTACAGCCAATTCCAGCACCAAGAGGGTAGATGACAAATACGGTGCCTAGTAAGTATTTTCTTCTGAAAGCCACCTAGCTAGCTAGCTAGCTTTAGTTTATCTACTGAAACCCATATTGTGTATGGCTGGCTAACATACTACTGTGTTACAGTGATGGGAAATCAAATTATTTATATTTTTGGTACCTAGCTAGGTAGTTAGCTAGCTAAGTTAGCTAAACAACTACCTGTAGCCATTTCTAAGGCTAAAATAGATTAGACTTTGCAATCAGATATATCAGATATAGATTGTAAAACCTGTTCAAACTACAACATTACAACCAGCCACCTAAAGCTAGATTTACCAGCAAATGTTAGCACAGGACTGGAGTTGGCTAGCTAACGTTAGATAGCCTGGCGCCTGCTAACTTGTTATGCGCCACACCTCACATTTGTAAATTGTTAGCAAACATGTGTAACATTAGAAACTGTAAATTATTTTACTAGCTAGCGATGTAACATAATTGACAAGGGTTGACATTGCTTATGATTATGACTGTGGATGCATTTCAAGCTCACGGAATGATAGGCATGACGCAAGATAGGATTCCAAACAGATGTAAATAACAAGTATTGTATATCCAGAAAGCTAGCTAACTATGTTTACTAGCAAACAGTGAGGAGAAACAATAATACAACAATTTAATGCTGTAAATCTCTAAAACTGAAGCTGGTTTTACTATGCAAATATTTGCATAAGCATGCCTAATAGACATGTCTATAGGTAGGTACTGTCTGCCTACCTACCTAGGTACATTTGTATGGTCTGGTCACTGTGCAAAGGTGGAGAGTTATGCCATATTTCTTTCTATTAGGCTAGATATAGTTGTAAATGTAATCTCTGTGCCTGTGCACATGTATTCATGTTCAACTAGTCTACCCTAATGTTGATGTAATACTGGCACAATCTTCCTGGAGAGGATTCTAGATACAGAAACAGAATTCCTTTGCCTGAGAGTGCCATTGTAGCAGAACTGTATGCTGTGAACTATATCCCTGTCGAGGGATTGAGACATTCTGCTGGATTTCAAACAGATGACTCATGACGAGTTGAATGGCAGTTTGTTCATGACGTCACTCCTCCCATAGCTTTACAAGTATTCCTTGAACTTTACTACACTGATCATACTGTATGTTTCCTTGTGAATTGCAATTTCATCATGACCACTAGTTCTCTTAGCTACCAATTGTTACACCAGATAATGTGATTTAACCAAATATATTTGGTATCCATTACTGGGAGTTACAAGATAGGTACTGTTTGGTGAAGCTGTCACGACTCCCGCCGAAGTCGGTCCCTCTCCTTGTTCGGGCGGTTTTCGGCGGTTGACGTCACCGGTCTTCTAGCCATCGTTGATCCTTTTTTCATGTTCCATTTGTTTTGTCTTTGTTTTATACACCTGGTTCCAATTCCATAATTACATGTTACATTATTTAACCCTCTGTTTTCCGCATGTTTGGTGTGCGTGATTTTTTTTCTTATTTTCTTTCGGTATTTACGGCTGGTTATCTCGCCCGTTTGTTTAAGAGGGCAAGTTGGATTTGTTATTCCTTTTTTCTCGTATTTTATTAAATATGTTGTTCATTCTTCTCTGCCTTCCTGCGCCTGACTTTTACACCAGCTACACACACCGGGTCTGACAGTAGCACAGCGAATTGTTGACCAACCTTAGTGATGTTGTCTTCGTCCTCGATTCGGGGAAGCAGGAGTCTCATAAAATGTCTGTGTCCAGTTTCAGGGGGTCAGTTTGAATTGAGAAAACTGCTCTGTTATTAAAATAAATAGTTGTTTTGCTCCATGAAGTAATCCAACTATGTGTACGCCACCATCTTGTCTATTTCCAGTCTTCTCTCATTGATCGAGAGATCTCTGTCACGACATGCAGCACTTTGTGATGGACACACTCCTGTCTCGATCAATGAGAGAAGTCTTGAAATAGACAAGATGTCGGCAAAAATCAGTCTGTAGCTACAGTTCTCTGTTCTCTGTGTGTCTCTACACCCGAGACACACCTGGACATGATGAACTGTAATACACTGTTCATAGTATGTTTTTTTACGTTACTTTTACCATACAACCTTGTTGAATACCCAGTTCTCTTAGGTCAGCATTAATAGTGTACACTCCCCTGTATTTAACATTTTGACAAATAAACATTTGTTGGATATCTGAATGTGTTGCATCTGTTTGATGCAGACCGCTGCAAAGGAGAAGTATATAGGGCACACTAGACCTCTATGAGCTTTGCTATCACAGAGGCGATAAATGGCAAATATCTGAGGTGCGCCCTCTAACCATTTCTATGGACAGCAGCTGTCATGACATTTCTCCAAACAGCCTTTCTCTGCTCGCTTGAGAACTAAATGCGGAAACAAATTAAGATCGGATCATGAAAACACTGCGCCCGGTGGGGAAATATTTTCAGAAAAGTAGTGCACGTGTTACTTGAAAAAGTAACTATAATATTACTACTCAAATGTAAAAAGTAACCTGTTACAGTACTCCTTTACTCAAAAAAAGTGATATTGTTACATACATAACTTTACTTTTGTAACATGTTAAGTGTTCAGAACACTTGGCCTACTCACAGGCCCTGAACCTCCCCTCACTGCTGCGGTGGGGGTTTATCCTAGCTTGGCAATCATCAGAGTTAACCAGATCAGAATACTTGTCTCTACTGCCATTTCACTCCTGTAGGTCAAAAGCCAACACTATCCATTTTTCTTTAAACAGCAGCTTAGAGACCATGGCTCTCATATTTGATGGCCTGTCCATTTCCTCCATATATTGAACATAATCCATAGTGTTGCAGCATCCAGTGAGGAAAAATGCAAAGGCTTGTAAAGATTTTGAACCTTCAACCTTGATGGATTGGACAGCCAGCTGAGAGCTTCTCAATTTAAGCTGTGGCGATTCTATACGTGTCTCAAAAGTGTTTTTTTAAAGAAGCCTTTTGGCCTCTGCATATATCCTCTGTCAGCCTCCATATGTTGGCAACTGCGGACTTGGTGTCTGGGTTGTACTACAGTGAATTGCTCCAAAAAGTAAAGCCTGTCTTTGTTGTTCTCAGTCCTGCCTTCAATAGCATGTTCAAAGGCAAGTAGAAAGAAACTGTAGTCTAGTGGTTCACCCTTAAAAACTGGTACACTAAGAGGTGGTAATGAGGACAACCTTTTCTGCCTCACCAGAATTTCAGTAACATTATTTTGGTGTTGCATAATGTTGACAATATTGTCCATGTTATCAGCTCCACCATGTATGTTTGGGTTGAAAGGCCTTCCTCCCCCAGTTGGAAGTTGCAGCGGACTATCATTCGGCCTTAAAACAGGCTCTGCCCGTGTGTTAGTTCACCTACGATGAACAGAGGGGTATGTTGTGCTAACACTTTGTTGCAATATACTCTTTTGACCCTGTCCCTGTGCAGTATGAGCACATATCGTGAACAATGGGGATCCCAGTTCAGCCATGGTGTGTGATTGTGTGCCATGGAGTCCTTTGACAATTTGAGTGGTAGTGAGGAAAGTTTTGCTTAGAGTACCTTCCCCAAGGTATCCTCAGGCCTTCCCATTGCTTTCAGGTAATCATTAATTTCATCACTTGATATTATTTCCATTCCTTGAGTGGTTTTATACTCATTGAATACATTCAACTTAGCACTGTTAGCCAATATTTCAGTTTCAAGCTCCAATTCCTCCTTTTGTCAATGCTTGTCATCTTTTCAATGTCTCAGCTTTGAGCAGTAATGTTGCCTTTTCATCCTCCATCTTGAGCCTGGTAGAACATGTGGTGCATTGCCCTGAGTGACTGTTGTGTTGTGATGCATTTCTGTGTTTTGATGAGACATTGGAGATTTTTTTTAAATATTTTTTTATTATGTAACCTTTATTTAAATAGGAAAGTCAGTTAAGAACAAATTCTTATTTACAATGACGGCCTACCAAAAGGCAAAAGGCCTCCTGTGGGGACAGGGGCTGGGATAAAAAATATATATATATATGTAAATATATAGGACAAAACACACATCATGACAAGAGAGACAACACAACACTACATAAAGAGAGACCTAAGACAACAACATAGCATGGCAGCAACACATGACAACACAGCATGGTAGAAACACAACATGACAAATACATGGTAGCAACACAACATGGCAGCAGCACAACATGGTAGCAGCACAAAACATGGTACACACAATATTGGGCACAGGCAACAGCACAAAGGGCAAGAAGGTAGCAACAACAATACATCATGCGAAGCAGCCAAAACTGTCAGTAAAAAAAGTGTCCATGATTGAGTCTTTGAATGAATGATTGGGTCTTTTAATGAAGAGATGGAGATGAAACTGTCCAGTTTGAGTGTTTGTTGCAGATCGTTCCAGTCGCTAGCAGCAGCGAACTGAAAAGACGAGCAACCTAGGGATGTGTGTGCTTTGGGGACCTTTAACAGAATGTGACTGGCAGAACGGGTGTTGTATGTCGAGGATGAGGGCTGCAGTAAATATCTCAGATAGGGGGAGTGAGGCCTAAGAGGGTTTTATAAATAAGCATCAACCACTTGCGTATACAGTGATGACCAGTTTACAGAGGAGTATAGAGTGCAGTGATGTGTCCTGTAAGGAGCATTGGTGGCAAATCTGATGTCCGAATGATAAAGAACATCTAGCCGCTCGAGAGCACCCTTACCTGCTGATCTATAAATTATGTCTCCGTAATCTAATGGTCATCAGAATCAGGGTTCGTTTGCCAGCTGGGGTGAAAGAGGAGCAATCACGATAGAGGAAACCAAGTCTAGATTTAACTTTAGCCTCCAGCTTTAAAATGTGTTGAGAGAAGGACAGTGTACCGTCTAGCCATACTCCCAAAGTACTCGTATGAGGTGACTACCTCAAGCTCTAAACCCTCAGAGGTAGTAATCACACCATTCAGAACTTCACTGTCGTCTTGATTTAAACGGATGTCCTGACTCTCTGGTCACTTATGTTCCCATGGCACTTATCATAAGAGTAGGAGTGTTAACCTCGGTGTCCTGGCTAAATTCCCAATCTGGCCATCATACAATCACGGCCACCTAATCATCCCTAGCTTACAATTGGCTCATTCATCCCCACTCCTCTCCCCTGTAACTATTCCCCAGGTCATTGCTGTAAATGAGAATGTGTTCTCAGTCAACTTTCCTGGTAAAATAAGGGTAAAAGAATAAATTAAATCAGCGTGCATTTACCCGGCCCGCCACAAGGAGTCGCTAAAGTGCAATGGGACAAGGACATCCCGGCCTGCCAAATCCTCCCCTAACCCGGACAACGCTGGGCCAATTGTGGGCCGTCTCATAGGTCTCCCGGTTGCGGCCGGCTACGACACAGCCTGGGATCAAGTGACGCTTCTAGCACTGCGATGCAGTGCCTTAGACCGCTGTGCAGCTCAGTAGGCCCCCAGAAGGCATTTCTGCCATGAAACCCATTTTGATAAAAAATGAACGTTTACTTTCAAATGCCTCTCCTGTGAAGTAATGATGTGCGACATACACCTAGTTTCCTGAAATGATTCACATACAGAGATTAGGTAACAATTTACAATAACACCTTGTAAAAAGCATTTATAATAGATTAGTAAATAGTTTATTCATCATTTATTTATCATTACTCCCACATCTGTAACTGTTAGTAAGGTAGTTGTTCACATGTTTATTAACAAGTGATAACTAGTAAGCTAGTTATTGACACATTTATTACTAAGTGATAAATACACTTTTTACTAATCCATTATAAATGCTTTATAACAATATGTTATTATAAAGTGCTACTAATGTCTACTTTCGGGGCGGCAGGCTAGCCTAGTGGTTAGAGCGTTGGACAAGTAACCGAAAGGTTGCAAGTTCAATTCCCTGAGCTGACAAGGTACAAATCTGTCGTTCTGTCCCTGAACAGGCAGTTAACCCACTGTTCCTAGGCCGTCATAGAAAATAAGAATTTGTTCTTAACTGACTTGCCTAGTAAAATAAAGGTAAAATCAAATAAAAAAACAACTTGGAAAGTGAAATCAGTGCTGCATTTGTGAAACAAGCATTTAGCATGTGAGATGTGTCTATATTGATCCTGGATCATACTATATCTGTGTTGATCTGAGATCGTCATAGCAGTGTTGATCCTGGATCTTCATATATCAGTGTTGATTCTGGATAGACATATATCAGTGTTGATCCTGGATGGACATATATCAGTGTTGATCCTGGATCATTGTTTAGACGAGGTGCTGGCTGAGTGGAAAACTTGAAAATAAAGGAGAGCTGCACACTCTAGGAGCTCAGATGCAAAAATGTAATGTCCAATGTTTCGACAGGCAAGCTGTCTTCATCAGGGTATAATCACAAACACTGCGAGGTGCGACAATGTAAGAAGCATTATAAAAAAATCCCCATCAAAATCTGTCAGTTTAACCTCGATATGTCTGCATGGGCTGCGTTTCAATCCACTGCATCCGCCTATGGCTGCCTTCAACAGCTGCGGTGGAAGGTGGCCGATCTACAGCGGTATTTGACAGACCATGAGACATCCCGAAAATCTTCTCACGAAAAAGTATGTAGTGTCCGGACGGTTTGGCCTACAAATCAATACGACCACTCTATGGCCGTTTTGCTCTACGACCCTCACAAGCCCCAGGGGACTCGTCTGAAGTCGGTACCGTCAATGTGCCACCTTCTGTTTGTAGCATCCGAATCGTTTGGGCTACAAACTAATGTGAAAAGGGAAAATTCTCATGAACACCATGGGTTCTCCGTTTTGCTCTACTACCCCCACAAGTGTCATGGGACTCATCTGAAGGTAACCGTTACTGGTTTAAAAAATTAATGGAAGTATGGAGGTAGTTTTGTGCCTATGCAAAAAAAAAAGTAAAATATGTGTAAAACAAAAATGTCTTCCCTTTTGCCAGATTTTGTTACGGTACAGACTTATTAAAAAATGTATTAAATGTATGTTTTTCTTCATCAATCTACACACAATACCGCAATATGACAAAGTGAAAAGAGGTTTTTAGAAATGTTAGAAAACAGAAATTTTTTGAAAACTGAAATGCCTTATTTACACAAGTATTCAGACCCTTTGCTATGAGACTCGAAATTGAGCTCAGTTGCGTCCTGTTTCTATTGATCATCCTTCAGATGTTTCTACAACTTGATTGGAGTCCACCTGTGGAAATTCAATTGATTGGACATGATCTAGAAAGGCAAACACCTGTCTATATAAGGTCCCACAGTTGACAGTGCATGTCAGAGGAAAAACCAAGCCTTGAGGTTGAAGGAATTGTCCGTAGAGCTCAGAGACAGGATTGTGTCAAGGCACCAATCTGGGGAAGGGTACCGAAACATTTCTGCAGCACATAAGGTCCCCAAGAACACAGTTGCCTCTATAATGGCTAAATGGAAGAAGTTTGGAACCACCAAGACCTCTTCCTAGAGCTGGCCACCTGGCCAAACTGAGCAATCAGGGGAGAAGGGCCTTGGCCAGGGAGGTGACCAAGAACCCAAAGGTAAGTCTGACAGAGCTGGGAGAACCTTCCAAAAGGACAACCATCTCTGCAGCACTCCACCAATCAGGCCTTTATGGTAGTGGCTAAACGGAAATCACTCCTCAGAAATCCCCCCCCATCTGCTAAATAACTGAAATGTCAAATGTGTAGCAGAGGTGAGTCAGACTCATGCTTTCGCAATGACGTAGCCCTGCCTGGTACTTCAAAGTCAGTGTCACCCTCGGTCCAAGAGGTACTTTCCTCTTGGACTATTGATAAATATGTTTCTTTTCCACTCAGATCAGGTTCACTTTGAATGTTTATGCTGTATTGGGGTCTTATGCAAGGCCCTGGAGTAAAGCGTTTGTGTGTCTCCAACACCTTTAATTGGTGGAATTCCTTAGAGTTTTGGACCTCATTATTCCAGAGCCTTGCATACAGGTAATAACAGGACCCAAGTCAAACTTATCCAAGTCAAACTAACATCATTAAAGAGCTGTTCACTTACAATTTTGTGTCAGTGACATCAGTCACAGAGCACAGGTTGAGTTTTGCTGATGCAATATGCTCTTTGAGAATCATGAGGGCTAGAGAGATGAAAGTACAGTGTACTAGATGTTTGTATGTGTGTGTGTTTGTGTTTATGTGTGTCTGTCTGACTGTGTGTGTATGTGTGTGTGTGTTCTTGTTTGACACCTTTAATTGGTAGAGTGATGTAAGTGTCATTATTACAGAGCCTTGCATGTTAATGCTGACAGGTCCCTCTGGAATCTGAGACCACAACAACTAATTAGACAAAACATATGATTGGGTCAGAATACTGCAGGGTGATCTGTGCTAAATATGATGTGTCCCAATGATGTAACTGTCTCCCTCAACTTGAATCATTGTTTCATGATTCAGTTCAGATGGAAATTTTTACAAGTCTATGGAATGTTCTTATGGAATGCTATTAGCACATACTGCATAAAGACATGCCATCTTATCAACTGCCTGACTGTCAATTCTCTTATGCACTGGCCAAATGACATATGCCATGATGTGTCCTGTAGTTTCACAAGGCCATCCTTCCACATCACACTTTGTTGTCTGAATATTGGAAGTCTAAAGAAATTCAGTTTCACATTTTTCATTTGAATGGCAGGACTGGCTTCTAACGCTCACCATTAGTTTTGTATCTTATGATAGCTAGCTTGTTGTTGAACATTTTTCAGAAACACAACCTCTGTTTGGAGCTCCATATTGGCACAATATTTTATTGTTTTGAGAAGTGGCAACCTGTCACCAGTTCCCAGAACCTTTATAAAACCTAATGAAAGGGTTCTTTATACTGTAGCACCATAAAGGTTTCAATTAGAACCTTTCGGCCATGGTTCTTCATACCTTTAACTCTCTCTTATTGAAAAACATATTGAAAAATGTTTTATCTTAAATTCCTATTACTAACAAATCAAAGAGGAATTTCCAATATAATGTTTGGGGAAATAACCAAACTCTACCAGGCAGTTGAGAAGTCAACAAGGTCATACCAGCAACGCCATTATAGAATGGCAATTTGTATAGCATTTTTACTAATCTCAACAATATTACCAAATCAAATCAAATCGCATTGGTCACATACACATGCTTAGCAGATGTTAATGTGAGTATAGCGAATAGCTTGTGCTTATAGTTCCGACAGTGCAGTAATATCTAACAAGTAATCTAATAATTCCCCAACAACTACCTAATACACACAAATCTAAAGGGGTGAATGAGAATATGTACATATAAGCATATGGATGAGCGATGGCCGAAAGACATAGGCAAGGTGCAGTAGATGGTATAAAATACAGTATATACGAGTAATGTAAGATATGTAAACATTATTAAAGTGCCATTATTTAGAATGGCATTGTTTAAGTGACTAGTGATCCATTTATTAAAGTAGCCAGTGATTGGGTCTCAATGTAGGCAGCAGCCTCTCTGAGTTAGTGATTGCTGTTTAGCAATCTGATGGCCTTGAGATAGAAGCTGCTCTTCAGTCTCTCGGTCCCAGCTTTGATGCACCTGTACTGACCTCGCCTTCTGGATGGTACCGGTGTGAACAGGCAGTGGATCGGGTGGTGGATGTCCTTGATGATCTTTTTGGCCTTCCTGTAACATCGGTGCTGTAGGTGTCATGGAGGGCAGGTAATTTGCCCCCGGTGATGCGTTGTGCAGAAAACACCCCCCTCTGGAGAGCCTTGAGGGAGGTGCAGTTGCAGTACCAGGCTGTGATACAGCCCGACAGGATGCTCTCGATTGTGCATCTGTAAAAGTTTGTCAGGGTTTTGGGTGACAAGCCAAATTTCTTCAGCCTCCTGAGGTTGAAGAGGCGCTATTGCGCCTTCTTCACGACACTGTCTGTGTGGGTGGACCATTTCAGTTTGTCTGTGATGTGTACGCTGAGGAACTTAAAACTTTCCACCCTCTCCACTGCTGTCCCTTGGATAGGGGGGTGCTCCCTCTGCTGTTTCCTGAAGTCCACGATCATCTACTTTGTTTTGTTTTGTTGACGTTAAGTGAGAGATTGTTTTCTTGACACCACACGCCGAGTACCCTTACCTCCTCCCTGTAGGCTGCCTCGTCATTGTTGGTAATCAAGCCCACTACTGTTGTGTCGTCTGCAAACTTGAGGATTGAGTTGGAGGCGTTCATGGCCACGCAGTCGTGGGTGAACAGGGAGTACAGGAGAGGGCTGAGCACGCACCCCTGTGGAGCACCTGTGTTGAGGGTCAGTGAAGTGAAGATGTTGTTTCCTAACTTCCCCACCTGGGGGCGGCCCGTCAGAAAGTCCAGGACCCAGTTGCACAGGGCAGGGTTAACACCCAGGGCATCCATCTTGATGATGAGCTTGGAGGGTACTATGGTGTTGGATGCTGAGCTGTAGTCAATGAACAGCATTCTTGCATAGGTATTCCTTTTGTCCAGATGGGATAGGGCAGTGTGCAGTGTGATGGCGATTGCGTCGTCTGTGGAGCTTTATGCAAACTGAAGTGGTTCTAGGGTGGTCGGTAAGGTGGAGGTGATATGATCCTTGACTAGTCTCTCAAAGCACTTCATGATGACAGAAGTGAGTGCTATGAGGCCGTAGTCATTTAGTTCAGTTATCTTTGCCTTCTTGGGTACAGGAACAATGGTAGCCATCTTGAAGTATGTGGGAACAACAGACTGGGATAGGGAGCGATTGAATATGTCCGTAAACACATCAGCCAGCTGGTCTGCACATGCTCTGAGGACACGGCTAGCGACGCCGTTTGGGCCATTAGCCTTGCGAGGGTTAACACGTTTATATGTTTTACTCACGTCAGCCACGGATAAGGATGGGGGGTGGGGGGAGACCATGTTAGCGGGCCTGCGACAGTGGCACTGTATTATCCTCAAAGCGGGCAAAGAAGGTGTTTTGTTTGTCTGGAAGCGTGACGTCGATGTCTGTGACGAAGCTGGCTTTCTTTGTGTAGTCTGTGATTTCCTGTAGACCCTGCCACATACAGTGGGGAAAAAAAGTATTTAGTCAGCCACCAACTGTGCAAGTTCTCTCACTTAAAAAGATGAGAGAGGCCTGTAATTTTCATCATAGGTACACTTCAACTATGACAGACAAAATGAAGAAAAAAAATCCAGAAAATCACATTGTAGGATTTTTAATGAATTTATTTGCAAATTATGGTGGAAAATAAGTATTTGGTCACATACAAACAAGCAAGATTTCTGGCTCTCACAGACCTGTAACTTCTTCTTTAAGAGGCTCCTCTGTCCTCCACTCGTTACCTGTATTAATGGCACCTGTTTGAACTTGTTATCAGTATAAAAGACACCTGTCCACAACCTCAAACAGTCACACTCCAAACTCCACTATGGCCAAGACCAAAGAGCTGTCAAAGGACACCAGAAACAAAATTGTAGACCTGCACCAGGTTGGGAAGACTGAATCTGCAATAGGTAAGCAGCTTGGTTTGAAGAAATCAACTGTGGGAGCAATTATTAGGAAATGGAAGACATACAAGACCACTGATAATCTTCCTCGATCTGGGGCTCCACGCAAGATCTCACCCCGTGGGGTCAAAATGATCACAAGAACGGTGAGCAAAAATCCCAGAACCACACGGGGGGACCTAGTGAATGACCTGCAGAGAGCTGGGACCAAAGTAACAAAGCCTACCATCAGTAACACACTACGCCGCCAGGGACTCAAATCCTGCAGTGACAGACGTGTCCCCCTGCTTAAGCCAGTACATGTTCAGGCCCGTCTGAAGTTTGCTAGAGAGCATTTGGATGATCCAGATGAGGATTGGGAGAATGTCATATGGTCAGATGAAACCAAAATA
>QNTS01000442.1:557169-575152 GCA_003317085.1 Hucho hucho | reverse complement strand
ATATACAGTGGGGAAAAAAAGTATTTAGTCAGCCACCAATTGTGCAAGTTCTCTCACTTAAAAAGATGAGAGAGGCCTGTAATTTTCATCATAGGTACACTTCAACTATGACAGACAAAATGAGGAAAAAAAATCCAGAAAATCACATTGTAGGATTTTTTATTTATTTATTTGCTAATTATGGTGGAAAATAAGTATTTGGTCAATAACAAAAGTTTATCTCAATACTTTGTTATATACCCTTTGTTGGCAATGACAGAGGTCAAACGTTTTCTGTAAGTCTTCACAAGGTTTTCACACACTGTTGCTGGTATTTTGGCCCATTCCTCCATGCAGATCTCCTCTAGAGCAGTGATGTTTTGGGGCTGTCGCTGGGCAACACGGACTTTCAACTCCCTCTAAAGATTTTCTATGGGGTTGAGATCTGGAGACTGGCTAGGCCACTCCAGGACCTTGAAATGCTTCTTACGAAGCCACTCCTTCGTTGCCCGGGCGGTGTGTTTGGGATTATTGTCATGCTGAAAGACCCAGCCACGTTTCATCTTCAATGCACTTGCTGATGGAAGGAGGTTTTCACTCAAAATCTCACGATACATGGCCCCATTCATTCTTTCCTTTACACAGATCAGTCGTCCTGGTCCCTTTGCAGAAAAACAGCCCCAAAGCATGATGTTTCCACCCCCATGCTTCACAGTAGGTATGGTGTTCTTTGTCCTCCAAACACGACGAGTTGAGTTTTTACCAAAAAGTTCTATTTTGGTTTCATCTGACCATATGACATTCTCCCAATCCTCATCTGGATCATCCAAATGCTCTCTAGCAAACTTCAGACGGGCCTGAACATGTACTGGCTTAAGCAGGGGGACACGTCTGTCACTGCAGGATTTGAGTCCCTGGCGGCGTAGTGTGTTACTGATGGTAGGCTTTGTTACTTTGGTCCCAGCTCTCTGCAGGTCATTCACTAGGTCCCCCCGTGTGGTTCTGGGATTTTTGCTCACCGTTCTTGTGATCATTTTGACCCCACGGGGTGAGATCTTGCGTGGAGCCCCAGATCGAGGAAGATTATCAGTGGTCTTGTATGTCTTCCATTTCCTAATAATTGCTCCCACAGTTGATTTCTTCAAACCAAGCTGCTTACCTATTGCAGATTCAGTCTTCCCAACCTGGTGCAGGTCTACAATTTTGTTTCTGGTGTCCTTTGACAGCTCTTTGGTCTTGGCCATAGTGGAGTTTGGAGTGTGACTGTTTGAGGTTGTGGACAGGTGTCTTTTATACTGATAACAAGTTCAAACAGGTGCCATTAATACAGGTAACGAGTGGAGGACAGAGGAGCCTCTTAAAGAAGAAGTTACAGGTCTGTGAGAGCCAGAAATCTTGCTTGTTTGTATGTGACCAAATACTTATTTTCCACCATAATTTGCAAATAAATTCATTAAAAATCCTACAATGTGATTTTCTGGATTTTTTTTCTTCATTTTGTCTGTCATAGTTGAAGTGTACCTATGATGAAAATTACAGGCCTCTCTCATCTTTTTAAGTGAGAGAACTTGCACAGTTGGTGGCTGACTAAATACTTTTTTTCCCCACTGTATATGACGTATTGCAGTTTTTATTATTATTATAGGTATTATTTTATAGGTGACCTTAAGTCTGAATATTGGTTCATTAATCCCATGGGTCATGAAATGTGTTTAAACCATTGTATGTTGCCTAATATAGTGTGTTGTCAACAATTCAATCATTCAAGTATTTTTATTTTAAAAATAAATGTACTCGATTCTTAGTCCATCGTACTTTTTACTGACATTACAAACATCTGATTAACCTGTTTGGGCTAGGTGGACGGCTAGCGGCAACATCCGGTGAATGACAACATCCGGTGAAATCCTGAGCGCCAAATTCAAATTACAAATATAGTAAAATTAAACATTCATGATAATACAAGTATTGTACACCATTCAAAAGCTTAGAATCTTGGTAATCGAACCACTTTGTCTGATTTACAATAGGCTTTACGACAAAAGCATAGCATTTGATTGTCTGAGGACAGTGCCTCGCATACTTACTGCATATAAATATATTTCAAACCATTGCAGGCATCACAAAATCAAAAATAACAATAAAACAAATCACTTACCTTTGAAGATCTTCCTCTGTTTGCAATCCAAAGGGTACCAGCTACACAATAAATTGTTGTTTTATTCAATAAAGTCCCTCTTTATATCTTTATATTTTGTTCAGTAATCCACCCGTTCAACTCGTTCAACATACAGACAAAAGAATCCATAAAGTTAC
This sequence comes from Hucho hucho, assembly GCA_003317085.1. Classification (NCBI taxonomy): domain Eukaryota; kingdom Metazoa; phylum Chordata; class Actinopteri; order Salmoniformes; family Salmonidae; genus Hucho; species Hucho hucho. Next base: position 572,857 of record QNTS01000442.1, on the reverse strand, counting down.
CGATAAAATTCGTCCAAACAAGTCAAACATTTCTAATCAATCCTCGGGTACCCTAATATGTAATTAAATGATACAATTTAAGACGGAATGCATGTTCAATACCGGAGATAAAAAACAAGGAGCGCGCCCTCAGTCACGCGCACCACTGGACTACAAACCCAAGGAGGAACCCAATGGTACACTACAGCTACTTGTTCATTTTTCAAAGAACAATCCTGAAACCTTGCCTAAAGACTGTTGACATCCAGTGGAAGCCATAGGTACTGCAATCTGGGAGCAATTATTTTCATTGTGCAATAGGAAACCATACCAATTGCATGGGAGCTCAAAAAAGCAATTTTTTCCGGATGGATTTTCTTCTGGTTTTTGCCTGCCATATCAGTTCTGTTATACTCACCAACATTATTTTAACAGTTTTAAAAACGTCAAAGTGTTTTCTATCACATACAACTAATGCATATCCTAGCTTCTGGGCCTGAGAAACAGGCATTTTACTTTGGGCATGCCAGACTCTCCGAACTTCCAAACACTGCCCCCTAGCCCGGAGAGGTTAAGCACATTTTTACAAAATTCTTGCTTTTTAACCTTTTTACATTTGAACTATTTATTTTCATATTCCTACTATTCAAGGTCTATTAACAGGAATGGTGCTATATTAATCCCTCACCAATTGAATTCCTTCCTTTTATCCAACATCTTTGGTGACTGATTTTTGGTTTTCTTACAACCCTCTGAATGGGCAAAGTTAGTCTCACAATACTGAACTCCAGAAACCCCAAATCATACAAATTATGTTAATTAGTGCAGGAGGGTTGGGGGAGTTGACCAATCAGGTTCAAGTGAAGGTTTGTTTCATATCCACTTCTAAATCCATTGTCTAAACATGTTCTACCAGCCGCTTAAGAACAGGGTTCAGTAAAGGGTAGAACCTTCAAAAATGGTTCCATGTAGCACCAAAAAGGGATCCGCTATGGATACAAGACAAACAACCCTTACTGCTATGAGGGGGGAGGGTGTGTAAAAAAAGGGGAGGGTCATGTGAACATTTTGAAATGTCCCTAATTACTTGAAGTGATTTTGAGATCACTGATCAATACAACCGAACTGGAAATCCCGAACTGGAAATCAAAGTTCTTTGTCACATTAAAAAGACATTGGGTCAGAACACAGTTTGGTTGTTCTGATGTCTGATAAACATTATTTGTCCCCATGATGTAACATTATTTTTCCCCATGATGAAGCCAGACTCCCTCAACTTTAATAAATATGGTTCATAATTCAGTTCATATGGACATTTTTTTAAGTCTATGGAATGTTCCTATGGAATCCCAATATTAATTTTGATTGAATATGCTATAAGCGCATACACCATCAAGTTATGCCATCTCATCAACTTCCATACTGTCAGTTTTCCTACACTAGCCAGCTGATGTGTGGCATGCCGTCTCGTTTCCTGAGGTAGTAGATTATGTTCCAAACTGAGCACTGACAACACCAAAAACAGTCATGCACAGTTTTCGTATTTCTCATGTATAATAACCTTCAAGTGGCCAAATCATCACCCCTACTATATTTTCCCATTTAAAGTGCTCAGAATGGACTTCCTGATGGGCTGCCACCATGTGTTAAGGGTAGGTAACAACACATCCGCCACACTGATCCTCAAAACGATTGCCCCTCAGGGGTGCGTGCTCAGTCCCCTCCTGTACGCCATGTTCACTCATGACTGCATGGCCAGAAACAACTCCAAAACCATAATTAAGTTTGACACAACAGTCACCGACAATAATGAGACAGCTTATAGGGAGGAGGTCAGAGACCTGGCCGTGTGGTGCAAGGACAACAACCTCTCCCTCAATGTGATCAAGAAAAAGGAGATGATTGTGGACTACAGGAAAAGGAGGACTGAGCACGCCCTCATTCTCATCGACGGGGCTGTAGTGGAGCAGGTTGAGAGCTTCAAGTTCCTTGGTGTCCACATCACCAACAAACTATCATGGTCCAAACACACCAAGACAGTCGTGAAGCGGGCACAACAAAGCCTATTCCCCCTCAGGAGACTGAAAAGATTTGGCATAGGTCCTCAGATCCTCAAAAAGTTCCACAGCTGCACCATTGAGAGCATTCTGACTGGTTGCATCAGGGCCTGGTACAGCAACTGTTCGGCCTCTGACCGCAAGGCACTACAGAGGGTAGTGTGTACGGCCCAGTACATCACAGGGGCCAAGCTTCCTGCCATTCAGGACCTCTATACCAGGCGGTGTCAGAGGAAGGCCCTATAAATTGTTAAAAACTCCAGCCACCCTAGTCATAGACTGTTCTCTCTGCTACAACACGGCAAGCGGTACCGGACCGCCAAGTCTAGGTCCAAAATATTTATTAAAACTTCTACCCCCGAGCCATGAACAGCTAATTAAATGGCTACCCAGACTATTTGCATTGCCCCCCCCCCCCACCTCTTTTACACTGCTGCTTCTCTCTGTTTATTATCTATTCATAGTCACTTAAATAACTTTACCTACATGTACATATTGCCTCAATTACCTCAACTGGTGCCCCGGCACATTGACTCTGTAACGGTACCCCCTGTATATAGCCTCCACATTGACTCTGTACCGGTACCCCCTGTATATAGCCTCGCTATTGTTATTTTACTGCTGCTCTTTAATTATTTGTTACTGTTACTTGATATTTTTTATCTATTTTTTACTTAGCACTTATTTTTTACTTAAACTGCATTGTTGGTTAACTGCTTGTATGTAAGTAACCATTTCACTGTTTGGCGCATGTGACAAAATTGTTTTTATTTGATTTTAAACAAAAAGTACCTTTTCTCTCATCTCTAACTATCAGTAAGGCTGAAGGACAGGCTAGGTGGCCACAACAACATCCAATCCTGTCATACATTACATCATGCTTTTACAAATGATTTGTTTATCCAGCAGTTTTTTTTTCATTTCTGTGCTCAATTGTGTATGTTTTGTGTGTGTGTTTGTGTGTGTGTGTGTGTGTGCATGTGTGTGTAGAGAGACTCCAGGGAGGGGAGTGGCTGTCAGCCATTCAGGGATAAATAGAGAGGCAGAGCTCAGAGTTTGTCAGAAGGGTGACCTGACAGGGTCACACACAGGACCAAGCAGGAGCAGGTCCTCAGCATTTGTATCCTTTATTACAAATGGAGAAACATGAAGATGATCAATACTGTTTTCAAGACAGAAACTCTTCTTGCAGAAAGGCTTTGCTATCGACATCTATCTACATAACACTGTACATCTTCTTCTCATTGATTTCAGCAGTTACAGTATTTTTGAATGTACTGGTGATCATCTCCATCTCTCACTTCAAGCAGCTCCACACTCCAACCAACCTGCTCATCCTCTCTCTGGCTGTGTCAGATCTCCTGGTGGGACTTATTGTGATACCAGTAACGACTGTAGCAATAATTGAACCATGCTGGGGTTTTGGGGAATATTTCTGTGTGTTTTTTTTCTACATTGCTTGTTTATGTACTTCTTTATCTTTGGGCAATTTGGTCTTGATATCTATTGACCGCTATGTTGCTGTGTGTGATCCCTTATTGTACCACTCTAAAATAACAATAACAAGAACAATGTGTTGTATATCCATTACCTGGTGTTGTTGCATCATATACCGTGCTGCTATCATAAAAAACGTTGTAAATGTACAGGTACCAAGTAGATGTTTGAAAGAATGTTTTATTGTAGAGGAGTTAAATTGGGTTAATATAATTTACCTTGTATTTACAATGGTTGTCCCGTGCTCTATTATTATAACACTTTATATGAAAATCTTTGTGGTGGCCAGATCACAGGCCAGGAAGGTATTTTCAAAAGAGGCTGCCAGTGTGTCTGGTGTTAAAACTGTACAGGCAAATAAGTCTGAGAGAAAAGCAGCAAAAACTCTAGCTATTGTTGTTTTCAACTATCTAATTTGTTGGATTCCATTTTTGTTCATAAATATGTTCTTTTTTTTAAGTGACAATTTATCATTTATCATCGGCTTTCTGCCACTTGTTAATTCCTTAATTAATCCAATAATTTATGCTTTCTTCTATCCATGGTTCAAAGTGACAGCTAAACGTGTTTTAAGTCTGAAGTTTAGGCATTCATAGTTTCTCTATATTTTTTTCCCGAAATTCAACAAACATAGGTTTGATATAGTTATGCTATACACTTGCTGTAATTGCTTCTTTCATGCAACAATACACTGACATTACTTACCTCGGTGTTGTCATTATAGAAACATGTGGTTTTGATACAGAATGATTTGGCTGGATTGGAACGGAATGACTTGGAGAAGGCATATGAAGGCCTAAGCTTGTTTTATAAAAGACATTGTAGTCATTTTGGGTTGTATATTCCAAATACCAAAGTCTGTGGTTGTTCCATGTTATTTAATGACAAATATTATGTAAGTATTCTAAAAGTACATTTGGAGGTGCCATATGTTGTTTATCATTGCCCTTTAGTTACTGAATTGGGACACAATGCCTTCAACAAGTGTAGTAAAGGGTGTGGTATATGGCCTATATACCACGGCTAAGGGTTGTTTTTGTGCACAATGCAACACAGAGTGCCTGGATACAGCCCTTAGCCGTGGTATATTGGCAATATACCACTAACCCCGAGGTGCCTTATTGTTTTTATAAACCGGTTGCCAACACAGCAAGGCAAGGAAGGACACATCTAAATTGAAAATGTTGCTTTAAGAAATAAATTCGTAATAAATACATTCCGCCAGAAAAACTAGTCCAGACAAATGTGGTGTTGCTAGACTGGTTGCTATGTAACAGATCTACAGGCTAGAATACATTACATTTATGCAAAAACCGAGCATTAGCGCTACTTCTACAGTGACTAACACACGGCAATTATTTATTCATGTTGATCTGAATGTTGCCATTTATTGTGCAGAAATAAAGAAATGGCCCTATGTTATCGTTGGTTGTTAGCTTGCCCATGTTGTCGTTTTGTTGGCCCTTTGCTAAATTAGCCATGGATGGAGATAGGGATTTGGACTTGTGATTTTACATAATTCACCGCACTGGCCAATGATTATAACAGTGATTCTGATCTAACCATAAATGAATATATTGTGCCCCTTGCCTGAGAAGATGGAGGATCAATATGTAGCTAGATGTAGAATGCTAATGTTTACTAGCTAGCTAATCGTTGCCTATGAAAGGAAGTTATGCTAGTGAGCAAACATTTTTGCCAGGTAGCCTAGGACAACAAAAACGTGAGCTGTATGACCCTGACAGAGGAGCTTTCAGAACCATGGAGTGAATCCTTACCACCGCTACACCTACACTGGTTTGCGAAAGTTTTCACCCCCATTTTTCCTATTTTGTTGCCTTACAACCTGGAATTAAAATAGATTTTGGGGTTTTGTATCATTTGATTTACACAACATGCCTACCACTTTGAAGATGCAAAATATTTTTTATTGTGATTGTGCATAACTATGCAGGTAGCCTAGTGGTTAGAGCATTGGACTAGTTAGTACTAGGAACTGTGAAGGTTGCAAGATCAAATCCCTGAGCTGACAAGGTAAAAAAAAAACAAGACAGTTAACCCACTGTTCCTAGGCCACCATTGAAAATAAGAATTTGTTCTTAACTGACTGGCCAAGTAAAATAAATTCTTAAAGTACATTTTGAGGAAGTCATCGATCATTCTGTATATTGTCTAACATTACCCTCTAGTGGCTCAATTGTGACACAACACCTTCAACAAGTGTAGTGAAGTTGAAATGTACTATACTGCATGATATCTAACTCAATAGTGTTTTGTAGTAGTTCATGGTAAAATGTAAAAATATGCAATTATGTTTAACACTTTATAATAAAGTGCAGTATTACACCATTTGCAAGGCATTTACAGTTTTCTCACCATTTATTAATCATTACTCCCACAATTGTTAAAAGTTAGTAAGCTAGGTATTCTCACTTTTAGAAATAATTCATGTGTTAATGATTCATGAGATCATTTATAAGATGTTTATTAAATGTCCTTATAAACCATTTACTGATCATTAGTAAAGTTGTTTTGCAGTCTCTAATCTAAAGTGAGGACTATCCATACTTTCTTTATACTTTATAAATGTATTGAACAGTGACCAGTGTAATTTATCACTAATAGATGGACATGTTATTGGTAGACATTCCAGCAGTACCTGATGCTCCTTAAGGTCTCAAAATGATCTAGAACATGTCAATGGTTAAACAATAAGAAACAACACAGAGGATGTTAAAGGAAATATATTGAACATTTTATTCCAAAACAGTCCCATTGTTGTGGTAGTGCGCTGAAGGAAGTAATGTTTTTTTTATTTGTCAGACATCAGAACAACCAAACTGCCTTATGACCCAATCACCCTTTGATGTCTTTTTTTTCTTGTGTGTTGTTGTTTTCTCTTATTTAAACAAAAAAAGTGACAAGAAATGTGATTTCCAGTTCCGTTGATTAGTATCAAGCAATGATCTCAAAAGCACTTGTGTGGGAGAGTTGGAAAACTATCAGCAATGATAAGCCACCAGGTATAGACACCTTGATGGGAAACTATTGGGAATGATAGAAGACTGTATTGCCACCCCTGTTTGCTATATATTTAACCAAAGTAATTCCACTGCCTAAAAATAAGAAAACAGCCTTTGCTGGCTCTAAGAGGCGCTGAATCAGTTTTCTGGCTGGTTTCAGTAAAATGATGGAAAAGATTGTGTTTGACCAAATACAATAAACATTTTCAGAGAACAAGTTAGCTACTGACTTTCAGCATGTATATAGAGAAGGGCACAGACAGACAGGGTCGGAGCCAGGGTCCGATGGGAGCCCGGGTGGCAGGCAAGCCTGGAGGAATGGGCCCACTCCAGGACAGCGGAGCGGACAGGCACAAGGTCGGAAGGATGGTCTCGGGCTCCGGGGTGGTAACCGTGGGGCTATAGCAGCGAGACAGGGCATCTGGCTTGACATTCTTGGACCCCGGCCGGTAACAGAGGGAAAAGTTGAACTGGGTAAATAGCAGGGCCCATCTTGCTTGCCTGGAGTTGAGGCGCTTGGCGGTGCTGAAATACTCAAGGTTTTTGTGGTCGGTCCACACAATGAACGGATGTTCTGCCCCTTCCAACCAGTGCCTCTATTGCTCCAACACCATCTTTACCGCAAGAAGCTCCCGATTCCCACATTGTAGTTCCTCTCCGTGGCGTTGAGGCGGTGGGAGAAGAAGGCGCAGGGACGCAGCTTAAAGCAAGGCCCCTGAATTCTTGTACATTTTCTGCATTATGCAATGATATGGGCAGCGACCATGTAATCCTTTTACAACATACAGAAGTGCGCAGGTTATCAATGGGCAAAGTACTGACACTTAAATTGAGAGACGAGCTTGAAGTTTTCTTTACTGACCATAATTTTCACTTGTCTGACTGCTTGCATGAGGACGAGTTTCTCACACGACTGGCCTATCTGGGTGACGTTTTTTCTCGCCTGAATGAACTGAATCTAGGATTACCGTGACTCTCCGCAACTTTGAGGCTCTGATTAAGAATTTTGAGCTCATGTCTGTCTGCATTAACAAGGTCAACACACAGGTCTTTCCATCATTGTATGATTTTTAACTCAAGCTTACGGACAATGTCAAATGTGACATAGCGATGCACCTGAGTGAGCTGGGTGGGCAATTACGCAGGTACTTTCCCAAAACGGACGACACAAAATACTGGATTGGTCAGCCCTTTCATGCCCTGCCTCCAGTCCACTTACCGATATCTGAACAAGAGAGCCTCATCGAAATTGCAACAAGCGGTTCTGAAAATTGTATCTAATCAGAAGCCACTGCCAGATTTCTGAATAGGGCTGCGCTCAGAGTATCCTGCCTTGGCAAATCGGGCTGTTAAGACACTGATGCCTATTGCAAACACATACCTATGTGAGAGTGGAATCTTGGCTCTCACAAGCATGAAAACTAAATACAGGCACAGACTGTGTGTGGAAAATGATTTAAGACTGAGAATCTCTCCAATACAACCCAACATTGCAGAGTTATGTGCATCATTTCAAGCATTCCCTTCTCATTAACCTGTGGTGAGTTCACCATTTTTGATGAACAAATAAGGTTTTATTTGTAAGATGGCTAAATAAAGAGCATAATTATTGATTATTATTATATTATTATGTGTGCCCTGGTCCTAAGAGCTCTTTGTCACTTCCCACAGGCCAGGTTGTGGCAAAAACTCACACTCATTCTTATGTTTAATAAATGTATCTTACATTGTGTGTGTGGCAGACGTGGCGGGCCTGGCAAAAAAACAACATTTGAGAGTGCTCTGACTCTGGTGCTAGAGGGGGTACGTTACTGGCTCAACGCCCTAACCACAAGGCTACCTGCCTACCTGCCCCTTAACTATAACACTAATGTTTTTTTACTAAACCTTTACATAAATCATACACATTATTATTACACAATACTACAAATTACTACAAAATACATGTTTATATTCATAATTATTATTATTTTGTAGGAAAGACTGTTATTATTTTTATTTTTTTAAAGAAGAAGCAGCATTTTCCTCCTTTTCAGGGGCCTATTGTACCCGGACACCCCCATCAGTCTCCAAATCCCTGTCTTCAAACTGTAAGGGCCTCAGACATTGCCTCTTCCACATTGGCTCTCCATGGCCTTCCAGGTTTTGTATGTCTTCTCTTTTTGATGATAGATCAACCTTCTTACTGTAAGCCCAAGTTTTGTCTTTAGGACAGAAGTGACCATCTTCGTAAATGTTCACGTTGGTGGAAAACTGTTGCACTTGTTTCATCATATCAAGCACCTTAAACCAATCTCGACACTTGAAGTTGAAGACAGGCACAAAATAGTTGACCTCTGTGCAAGCATTTGAAAATACATACGAAATAACAGATATGGTGGAATTTGCTCTATTGAATTTAGAACAACCTACAATTGTCACTTTGGAGTCTGGACTATATGCTACTGAAGAGATTCAAATGGCTTTCAAATCATCTCGCCCGCAGACTTCCTCTTCCAATGCATACCCAGGCTGGGATGTTCCACTCAGTGTCTATTCGATCTGATGTAGAGCATGTCTTATCTCAAGCCATTCTCTCATGCGAAACGCAGAAGAAAAACTCCCAGTTTTTCAATCAAATCAAAATCAAATCAAATTTTATTTGTCACATACACATGTTTAGCAGATGTTAATGCGAGTGTAGTGAAATGCTTGTGCTTCTAGTTCCGACCATGCAGTAGTACCTAGCAAGTAATCTAACAATTTCATACCAACTACCTTATGCACACAAGTGTAAAGGAATGAATAAGAAAATGTACATATAAATATGTGGATGAGCGATGGCCGAACGGCATAGGCAAGATGCAGTAGAGTGTATAGAGTACAGTATATACATATGAGATGAGTAATGTAGGATATGTAAACATTATATAAAGTGGCATTGTTTAAAGTGGCTAGTGATACATTTATTACATCCAATTTTGTATTATTAAATTGGCTAGAGATTTGAATCGATGGCCGAACGGCATAGGCAGTAGATAGTATAGTGTACAGTATATACATATGAGATGAGTAATGTAGGATATGTAAACATTATATAAAGTGGCATTGTTTAAAGTGACTAGTGATACATTTATTACATCAAATTTTTTATTATTAAAGTGGCCAGAGATTTGAGTCAGTATATTGGCAGCAGCAACTCTGTCACGATCCTCAGTAAGGACAGACCAAGGCGCAGCGAGGCATCCAGTATACATCTTTTATTGAAACAACGTAACTGGGCAAAACAACAAAACAAACGAAGATCGTAACGTTGAACCATAACATGAAACACAATGAAGCTATGCTCAAACAATAACCCACAAAACCTATATGAAAACCCCAAACATATATATGGTTCCCAATTAGAGACAACGACACACAGCTGCCTCTAATTGGGAACCATTACCCCAACATAGAAATATAACACCTAGAACATAAAAAACCCTACCCCAAAACCAAAACTAAACTCACCAGCCTGTCTTCTCAGGCCTGGACGTGACAGTACCCCCCCCAAAGGCGCGGACTCCGACCGCGCCACAAGTCCATGGGGCGGGTCTTCGGGTGGGTTTTTTAGTCCCAGGTGGCGGCTCCGGTGCCGGCTGTGCTTATCCGAGGTCACGCACCGGAGGCCCTGGGCCATTTGCAGGACTGGGGACCCTCTCTGGAGGTCCCGGACAGGGGACCTTCTCTGGAGGTCCCGGGCTGGGGACCCTCTCTGGCGGCCCCGGACTGGGGACCCTCTCTGGCGGCTCCGGACTGGGGACCCTCTCTGGCGGCTCCGGACAGGGGACCTTCTCTGGAGGTCCCGGACAGGGGACTCTCTAAGCGCACAGGGGGCCTGGTGCGCGGAGCCGGAACAGGACGTGCTGGATCCACTACACGAACTGGGATCCTGGAGCGTGGAACAGGGACAGGATGCACTGGATCCACAACACGCACAGGAGACCTGATGCGTATAGCCGACACCCCTCTCCCAGGTTGTTCACTCATCCTGGCTTCACCGATGAGGGTAGCTGGAATGTCGTGCACCGGGCTGTGCGTGTGAACAGGAGACACCGCACGCAGAGCCGGCGCCGGATATTTCGGTCTCAACAGGCGCACTGGAGACCTGGCGCGCAGAGCCTGCACCACTCTTCCAGGCTGCACACTCACCCTGGCCCGACAGATGAGTGGCGCTGGAATTTCGCGCACCGGCCTATGCATGCGCACTGGAGACACCGTGCGCACAACTGCATAGCACGGTGTCTGCTCAGTGCGACGCACCCTCCAACGCTTCCTCCAGAGAGCACGAGGAGTTAGCACAGGAGTCCCTCCTGAACCGGCCAAACTCCCCGTGTGCCCCCCCCCCAAAAAGTTTTTGGGGGCTGCCTTTCAGGCTTCCTAGCCAGGCGAGGTCTAACAAACTCTCCTCTATCCGGATCCCATGCTCCATATAGATCCTCGTACCTGCGCCGCTCCGCCACCGCTGCTTCCAGTTCCTCTCTAGGACGGCGATACTCTCCAGGCTGGGTCCAAGCACCTCCATTAAATAATTCCTCCTCCCAAGTCCTGAACTCCCGGGTCTCTCGCTGCTTGGTCTTCTTATGGTGGGTTATGGCTCGCTAATTGGTTCCCAATTAGAGACAACGACACACAGCTGCCTCTAATTGGGAACCATTACCCCAACATAGAAATATAACACCTAGAACATAAAAAACCCTACCCCAAAACCAAAACTAAACACACCAGCCTGTCTTCTCAGGCCTGGACGTGACACACTCAATGTCAATCAAATGTTACTTGTCACATGCACCGAATACAACAGGTGTAGACCTTACAGTGAAATGCTTTCTTACAAGCCCATAACCAACAACAAAGTTTTAAAAAAATAAGTGTTGAGTGAAAAATAGATAAGTAACAAATAAAAATAAAGAATAGTTACAGAGCAGCAGTAAAATAACAGTAGCGAGGCTGTATACAGGGGGTACCGGTACAAAGTCAATATGCACGGGACACAGGTTAGTCGAGGTAATTGAGGTAATATGTACATGTAGGTAGAGTTGAAGTGACTATGCATAGAGAATAGAGAATAGAGAATAGCAGCAGTGTAAAAGAGAGGGGGGTTATGCAATGCAAATAGTCTGGGTACCCATTTGATCAGCTGTTCAGGAGTCTTATGGCTTGGGGCTAGAAGCTGTTAAGAAGCCTTTTGGACCTAGACTTGGCCATCCGGTACCGCTTGCCGTGCCGTAGCAGAGAGAACAGTCTACGACAATGGTGGCTGGAGTCTTTTTAGGGCCTTTTCTGACACCGCCTAGTATAGGTCCTAGATGGCAGGAAGCTTGGCCCCAGTGATGTACTGGGCCGTATGCACTACCGTCTGTAGTGCTTTACGGTCGCAGGCCGAGCAGTTGCCATACCAGGCAGTGATGCAACCAGTCATGATGCTTTCGATGGTGCAGCTGGATCTTTTTGAGGATCTGTGTAACCGTGCCAAATCGTTTCAGTCTTCTGAGGGGAAATAGGATTGTCGTGCCCTCTTCACGACTGTCTTGGTGTGTTTGGACCATAATAGTTTGTTGGTGAAGTGGACACTAAGGAACTTGAAGCTCTCAACCTGCTCCACTACAGCCCCGTTGATGAGAATGGGGGCATGCTCGGTCCTCCTTTTCCTGTAGTCCACAATCATCTCCTTTGTCTTGATCACGTTGAGGGAGAGGTTGTTATCCTGGCACCACATGGCCAGGTCTCATTGTTGTCGGTGATCAGGCCTACCACTGTTGTGTCGTCGGCAAATGTAATGATGGTATTGGAGTCGTGCCAGGCCATGCAGTCATGAGTGAATAGGAAGTACAGGAGGGGACTGAGCACGCACCCCTGAGGGGCCCCCGTGTTGAGGATGAGCTTGGCGGATGTGTTGTTAGCTACACTTACCACCTGGGGGTGGCCCATCAGGAAGTCCAGGATGCAGTTGCAGAGGGAGGTGTTTAATCCCAGGGTCCTTAACTTAGTGATGAGCTTTGAGGGCACTATGGTGTTGTAGTCAATGAATAACATTCTCACATAGGTGTTCCTTTTGTCTAGGTGGGAAAGGGCAGTGTGGAGTGCAATAGAGATTGCATCATCTGTGGATCTGTTAAATTGGAGTTGGTCTATGGTTTCAGGGATAATCGTGTTGATGCGAGCCATGACCCGCCTTTCAATGTACTTCATGGCTACAGACGTGAGTGCTACAAGTCGGTAGTCATTTAAGCAGGTTACCTTAGTGTTCATGGGCACAGGGACTATGGTGTTCTGCTTGAAACATGTTGGTATTACAGTCTCAGACGGGGAGAGGTTGAAAATGTCAGTGAAGACACTTGCCAGTAGGTCAGCGCGTGCTCGGAGTACACGTCCTGGTAATCTGTCTGAATGTTGACCTGTTCAAAGGTCTTACTCACATCGGCTACAGAAGCGATCATAGAAGTAATTTAGCTCGTCTGGTAGGCTTGTGTCACTGGGCAGCTTGTGGCTGTGCTTCGCTTTGTGGTCTGTAATAGTTTGCAAGCCCTGCCACATCCGACGAGCATCAGAGCCGTTGTAGTTTGATTCAATCTTAGTCCTGTATTGATGCTTTTCCTGTTTGATGGTTCATCGGAGGGCATAGCAGGATTTCTTATAAGCTTCCAGGTTAGAGTCCCGCACCTTGAAAGCAGCATCTCTACCCTTTAGCTCAGGGTGAATGTTGCCTGTAACCCATGGTTTCTGGTTGGGTATGTACATACAGTCACTGTGGGGACGACGTCCTTGATGCACTTATTGATAAAGCCAGTGACTGATGTGGTGTACTCCTCAATGCCCTCGGAAGAATCCCGGGAACATATTCCAGTCTGTGCTAGCAAAACAGTCCTGTAGTTTAGCATCTTCTTCATCTGACCACTTTTTTTATAGACTGAGTCACTGCTGCTTCCTGCTTACATTTTTGCTTGTAATCAGGAATCAGGAGGATAGAGTTATGGTCAGATTTGTACGTGTCTCTGTGTGTGGAGTAAAGTGTATCTATGCTTTTTTTTTTCCCCTCTTGTTGCACATGTAACATGCTGATAGAAATTAGGTAGAACTGATTTAAGTTTCCCTGCATTAAAGTCCCCGGCCACTAGGAGTGCCTCCTCTGGGTGAGCGGTTTCCTGTTTGCTTATTTCCTTGTACAGCTGACTCAGTGCGGTCTTAGTGCCAGCGTCCATCTGTGGTGGTAAATAAACAGCCACAATTTTTTTTAATGAAAACTCTCTAGGCAAATGGTGTGGTCTACAGCTTATTATGAGATACTCTACTTAAGGTGAGCAAAATCTACAGACTTCCTTAGATTTTATGCACCAGCTGTTGTTTACAAATATACACAGACCAGCCCCCTCGTCCTACTGGAGTGTGCTGTTCTGGAGGAGCAGAGAGAGAGAGAGAGAAGTGATTAATGAAGCAGTTTAAATACCCTGAGCCCAGGTGGCTCTAATCACTAACGACCCTCCTCTGCCTGCAGGAGGAACCGCCCCTGCAATGCAGAGGAGGGGCCGTGACAGTAGGCTATTTAGATTGTCATTATGGAGACACCTATTTCCAACCCTTTTTCCATAAAACATATTAACACAATAGAACTGATACAGCAGCAACAAAGCACTGGATGCTGTAGATAAATTAGACAAATTATATCTGAGGTGTTTTAATTTATATTTTTGGGATTCACAGACTTCTCCCTCCCTACACCTCTGATGAATATAACAGGAAACCTGTTCAATCACCATGCGCTGCAAAATCATTCTGGCTATGGAAATGGAGAATATCAACACATTAACATCAACATGACACAGGATATACCCATTGGTGTTAACGATCTGGCTGTAGCTGGTGAAGAGGAGTCAGGCGCAGGACAGCAGAGATGAGTACCAGGGATCGTCGGCGGAAGTCGTGTCAATTGGATTGGTTCTGGTGGGGGTTTACCTCATTTTGATTGTTTTATTCTGCTTTGCCTCTAAAATCCTAATAAACACTGACAACTAAAATATTGTGTTATCGTTGTTATTGTTAAGCATATTACTACTACTAATAATAATAGGGGAGGGGGGAGTAGTTATAAAGTGAACCCCAATATGTTATTCAAAAGGTTCTTTGAGGATCCATTAAAAGGGGTTCTTTGAAGATCCCTTTTAAAGAGTTTTTTGAAAAACCTATAGGGGTTCCCCCACAGTTTCAATTTGAAGAACCCCTAAAGGATCCTCCAGGAACCTTTACTTTTTAGACTGTACAGTCAAAGGAGATGATTGTGGACTACAGAAAAGGAGGACCGAGCATTCACCCATTCTCATCGACGGGGCTGTAGTGGAGCAGGTTGAGAGCTTCAAGTTCCTTGGTGTCCACATCCCCAACAAACTAACATGGTCCAAGCACACCAAGACAGTCTTGAAGAGGGCACGACAAAACCTATTCCCCCTCAGGTGACTGAAACGATTTGGCATGGGTCCTTAGATCCTCAAAAGGATATACAGCTGCACCATCGAGAGCATCCTGACTGGTTGCATCACTGCCTGGTATGGCAACTGCTAGACCTCCGAACGCAAGAAACTACAGAGGGTAATGCGAACGGCCAAGCTTCCTGCCGTCCAGGACCTCTACACCAGGCGGTGTCAGAAGAAGGCCCTAAAGATTGTCAAAGACTCCAGCCACCCTAGTCATAGACTGCTCTCTCTGCTACTGCACGGCAAGCGGTTTTGGAGCGCCATGTCTAGGTCCAAGAGGCTTCTAAACAGCTTCTACCCCCAAACCATAAGACTCCTGAACACCTAATCAAATGGCTAACCAGACTATCTGCATTGCCCCTACCCCTCTTTTACACAGCTGCTACTCTCTGTTGTTATAATCTATGCATAGTCACTTTAATAACTCTACCTACATGTACATACAGTGGGGAAAAAAAGTATTTAGTCAGCCACCAATTGTGCAAGTTCTCTCACTTAAAAAGATGAGAGAGGCCTGTAATTTTCATCATAGGTACACTTCAACTATGACAGACAAAATGAAGAAAAAAAATCCAGAAAATCACATTGTAGGATTTTTTATGAATTTATTTGCAAATTATGGTGGAAAATAAGTATTTGGTCA
>QNTS01000442.1:510924-556398 GCA_003317085.1 Hucho hucho | reverse complement strand
TGACCAAATACTTATTTTCCACCATAATTTGCAAATAAATTCATTAAAAATCCTACAATGTGATTTTCTGGATTTTTTTTCTTCATTTTGTCTGTCATAGTTGAAGTGTACCTATGATGAAAATTACAGGCCTCTCTCATCTTTTTAAGTGAGAGAACTTGCACAATTGGTGGCTGACTAAATACTTTTTTGCCCCACTGTATTACCTCAATTACCTCAACTAACCGGTGCCCCTGCACATTGACTCTGTACCGGTACCCCCTATATATAGTCTCGCTACTGTTAAATTACTGCTGCTCTTTAATTAACTTTTTTTTCAACTGCATTGTTGGTTAGGGGCTCTTAAGTAAGCATTTCACTGTAAGGTCTACGTCTACACCAGTTGTATTCGGCGCATGTGACTAATACAATTTGATTTGATTTGATTGATTTGATTTACAGTCAAGTCAAACAGTGTAGCCAGAATAACAGCAAAGTAGCTACATTTGAGATTGTTTAAGATGTTTTCTAGTGACATTTATTTGTATACATCCATAATAATGAGCTAATGATGAGAGATTTCGCCTCGCATAGAAAATGTGCTCTCTCATCAGGAAACTGTTGTTCAGAGGGGCTAGCCAACAACACACCTAACACAATCACTTCAAATTGAAGCTGGAAACACTGCACTTCATTTAAATTTCTTCGTATATATCCATAAAATTTATGCCAGCTGATTCATGATTTCGACTGGCTGAGTCTGCCTGTCTGTCTTGTCCCAACTCCAGACACGTTCATTACTTGTGGAATAGACACTAGAATGTGGATTTAACCACTCAGCATCCAGGATTAGACCCACCCGTTGTATAATTGCATCTGTTGGCCATCAACTAGGCTATTAATTTCTATGACATTGTAGGCCACTGTATCCAACCATTTGATACAAGAAATATGTTGAAATGATGATATCGCTAGAGCAGTGCCGTAAAGTACTTTAGTAAAAAAAAAATTGGGGGGTACCTGTACTTTACTTAACTGTTTATATTTTGGACAACTTTTACTTTTACTTCACTGCATTCCTACAGAAAATAATGTAGTTTTTACTCCATACATTTTCCCTGACACCCAAAAGTACTCATTACATTTGTAATGCTTAGCAGGACAGGAAAATGGTCCAATTCATGCACTTATCAAGAGGTCATCCCTGGTCATCCCTACTGTCTCTAATCTGGACACACCTGCTTCGTTTGTAAATGATACTAAGTATATATTTAGCAATTACACTTACTTTTGATACTTGAGTTTAAAACCAAATACTTTTAGACTTTTACTTATGTAGTATTTTACTGGGTCATTTTCTATTACTTTTAATCAAGTATTACAATTGGGTACTTTTTCTACCACTGCGCTGGAGTCATTGCAAATTAATTTGTGACACTTGTGTAGCCTACCTGGAGCTGGAAAACAGATTTAATAAATAGCCTATAACTTCAGTTTATTGTTGTTGCCTTTTGTTATTAGGCTGTTATTAATGGCCTTGTTTAATTAATTCAATTGGAGGTTATTAATTGTGGTCATGGTCACATATCTACTGCCCCACATTCAATGTTAGTTTCATTCTGGACTTTTCCCTGAAATGTGATGTCGGACTATGAAGGGCTATAGGTTACTAGCTCAGCAAACCATGGCAAAGTGGAATTGCAAATATAAACCCAGATTATATTCTGTAGCCTATGCCTATTGGAATAACAAGTCAATCTCGCAAATAGGCCATTTATAATGGTTTGTAGTCTTAACATCTGGCACATAATAACTGCACCATTGCCAGAAAATAAACTAACAATCATCTTTTGAAATTCATCCAATGATTTTTAGGGGGTTTAAAAAGTATTATTTCTATGTTGGGGTAATGGTTCCCAATTAGAGGCAGCTGAGTGTCGTTACCTCTAATTGGGAACCATATATATGTTTGTAGTTTGCACTAGGGGTTTGTCAGTTATTGTTTATGCATAGCTTTTGTGTGTCAGTCTATGTTATTGTTACGATCTTCGTTTTCGTTCGTTTCGTTTTGTTGTTTTGTCCCAGTTACGTTGCATAAATAAAGCATGTATACTGGATACCTCGCTGCGCCTTGGTCTGTCCCTCACGGAGATCGTGACAGAATAACCCATCATAAGAAGACCAAGCAGCGAGAGACCCGGGAGTTCTGGACTTGGGAGGAGATTTTGGATGGAAAGGGGTCCTGGACATGGGATGAGATTTTGGCTGGTAAGGGACCTTGGGAGAAGACGGCGGAGCATCTTCACCCCATGGAGAAGAAAGTAGCAGGGGCTGAGCGGAGCAGTTACGAGGATTTGTACGGAGGATGGAACCCGGAGAGAGAAAAGTATGTTGGGACTCGCCTGGCTAGGAAGCCCGAAAGGCAGCCCCAAAAAACTTTTTGGGGGGGGCACACGGGGAGTTTGGCTGGTTCAGGATGGACTCCTGAGCCAATTCCTCGTGCTCTCTGGAGGGAGCGTCAGAGGGAGCGTCGCACTGGTAAGACGCCGTGCTATGCAGTTTTGCGCACGGTGTCTCCAGGGCGTTCACAGCCCGGTGCGCGAAATTCCAGCGCCACTCATCTGTCGGGCTAGGGTGAGTGTGCAACCTGGAGGAGTGGTGCCGGCTCTGCGAGCGAGGCCTCCAGTACACCTTCTGGGACCGAGATATCCTGCACCGGTTCTGCGTGTGGGGTCTCCGGTTCGCATCCACAGCCCAGTGCATGACATTCCAGCTCCCATCATCCATGAGGCAAGGGCGAGTGAACAGCCGGGGAGAGAAGTACCGGCTCCACGCACCAGGTCCCCTGTATACTTAGATAGCCCAGTACGTCCAGTCCCTGCTCCGCGCACCAGGCCTCCTGTGCACTTAGAGAGTCCAGCACGTCCTGTTCCGGCTCCACGTACCAGGCCCCCTGTGCCCGTCGTGGACCCAGCACGTCCTGTCCCTGTTCCACGCTCCAGGATCCCTGTGCCCATCGTGGACTCAGCACGTCCTGTCCTTGTTCCACGTTCCAGGATCCCTGTTCGCACTGTGAACACAGCGCGATCCGTTCCTGCTCCCCGCACCAGAGTCCCAGTGCGCGTCATGAGCCCAGTACGGCCCATTCCTGCTCCCCGCACCAGAGTCCCAGTGCGCGTCGACAGTCCGGAACCTCGAGAGAAGGCTCCCAGTCCGGAACCTCGAGAGAAGGTTCCCAGTCCGGAGCCTCCAGAGAGGGTCCCCAGTCCGGAACCTCCAGAGAAGGTCCCCAGTCCTAAACTGACTGTTCCGGCAAATAGCCCAGGGCCTCCGGTGTGGGACCCCGAGCTAGCACGGCCGGCACCGGAGCCGCCACCTGGGACAGGAAGGCCCACCCGAAGACCCCCCCAATGGACTTTTGGCGCGGTCGGAGTCCGCGCCTTTGGGGGGGGGGTACTGTCACGTCCAGGCCTGAGAAGACAGGCTGGCATGTTTAGTTTTTTCTGTTCTAGGTTCTCTATTTCTATGTTGGGGTAATGGTTCCCAATTAGAGGCAGCTGAGTGTCGTTACCTCTAATTGGGAACCATATATATGTTTGTAGTTTGCACTAGGGGTTGGTCAGTTATTGTTTATGCATAGCTTTTGTGTGTCAGTCTATGTTATTGTTACGATCTTCGTTTTGGTTCGTTTTGTTGTTTTGTCCCAGTTACGTTGCATAAATAAAGCATGTATACTGGATACCTCGCTGCGCCTTGGTCTGTCCCTCACGGAGATCGTGACACTGTAGCTATGCACACACGCAAACAGGAAGGTTTTACAATTATAAACTTGGTGGTTTGAGCCCTGAATGTTGATTGGTTGAAAGCCGTTGTATATCAGACCATGTACAATGGGTGTGACAAAAAAAACATTTCCCTGTTATAATTACATTGGTAACCAGTTTATAATAGCAATAAGGCACCTCATGGGTGTGTGTCCTAAGAACAGCCCTTAGCTGTGGTATTTTGGCCGTGTAGCCTACCACACCTCCTCGGGCCTTAATGCTTAATCATTGCAGTCAAACAAGTTAGATCGGCATCCATTGATGGAAATATATCTGTCAATTTTAAAAAGGGCAAATTATATTTTCTCTTGGGACATAGTCTTAATCTTGCAATAATTATTATTAAGATGGAAAAACAAATGTTGCTTCTTAGCCATCATTGTTACAAGATACGTTGATTATCCTTCTTAATTGGCTCGATAACTTTGATTGGATAAATGTTGCAAGTCATCTCTTTGGCTAGTTTTCAGGCCTTGTGGGCGGGTTTTGAGAGGTCATTGTACTAGAAGCGTTAAGTACACCTGGTAACCCTGTACTCCATTAGGCCTCAGGTAGGCCTCAGGTATGGCGGTACCATACCATTTTTGACTGCTACAACAACAACTAAGAATGGTACTAGGGTACTATATCAATATCTCATCGCTTTTGCTTTGGAGCATGGAGGGACTACAGTCTTTGAAATTACATTTGTTTGGAAACGTTGAGTCTTTGTTTGGAAAATACTTTTGTGTTTGTTTTTATACTATCAGGTCTTTGTATTTGTGGATGCTTTGGAAGCGCTTATAACCGCAGCATCATATAGTCTCTCTGAAGCCCCAAGGCAAGTTTGGAATTGGATTACGAATTGCCTTTATGTTTGTCAAAATCTACAGCTGATGGTTTAGCTGATGGCAACTGCAATGATGAGATAGATGTTCTTCTTCTTTGTTTTTTAGTTTTATCTCGCTGTCATACTGTGTTCAACCGTGTTGGATCTTACCTAGCCATCTTGTTTCAAGAGGACCACAATGGAAATAAGTCCCAAAGTTTATTGTATGTCATCCTCCATGATTTATCAATGGAAATAAGTCCCAGACTGTATTGTGTGTTATCCTCCATGATTTAACAAGGAAAATAAGTCCCAGACTGTATTGTGTTTTATCCTCCATGATTTAACAATGGAAATAAGTCCCAGACTGTATTGTCTGTCATTCTCCATGATTTAACAATGGAAATAAGTCCCAGACTGTAGTGTGTGTTATCCTCCATGATTTAACAAGGAAAATAAGTCCCAGACTGTATTGTGTTTTATCCTCCATGATTTATCAATGGAAATAAGTCCCAGACTGTATTGTGTGTTATCCTCCATGATTTAACAAGGAAAATAAGTCCCAGACTGTATTGTGTTTTATCCTCCATGATTTAACAATGGAAATAAGTCCCAGACTGTATTGTCTGTCATTCTCCATGATTTAACAATGGAAATAAGTCCCAGACTGTATTGTGTGTTATCCTTCATGATGTATCAATGAAAAAAAGTCCCAGACTTTATTGTGTGGTGTTCTCCATGATTTAACAATGGAAATAAGTCCCAGACTGTATTGTGTGTTATCCTTCATGATTTATCAATGAAAAAAAGTCCCAGACTTCATTGTGTGTTGTTCTCCATGATTTTACTCATGTGCATGTACTAAACAAAAAATCTACGCAATCACACATAAGATCAGAGGTAAAGAGGTGAAGAGTTCATCTGAACAATGTAAAACATATTGTACAGTGAGGGAAAAAAGTATTTGATCCCCTGCTGATTTTGTACGTTTGCCCACTGACAAAGAAATGATCAGTCTATAATTTTAATGGTAGGTTTATTTGAACAGTGAGAGACAGAATGACAACAAAAAAATCCAGAAAAAAGCATTTGAAAAATGTTATAAATTTATTTGTATTTTAACGAGGGAAATAAGTATTTGACCCCTCTGCAAAACATGACTTAGTACTTGGTGGCAAAACCCTTGATGGCAATCACAGCTAGCTAGCTCCCCACTCCCGACACTACCCGGTGAAATGTAAGGCGTCAAATTCAAAATCCAAAAGTTGAATTATTAAACATTAATCAATATACAAGTGTTGCATAGTCATCAAAAGCTCTGCTTCTTGGCAATATCACACCGTTGTCAGATTTCAAAAAGGCTTCATGGTGAAAGCACAACATTTGATTATTTGAGGATAGCACCTACAATATTTATCTATTAGCATAAATTTATAACCCAACGCGGGTCTCAAAAAACGCATAAAATCGCTAATATAAAATCCCTTACCTTTCGAAGAACTTCTGCTGAGGGCTTCCCAAGTGTCCAACGAAGACAATCCATGCTTCTTTTGTTAGAAAAAGTCATTTATTATATCCATAAATCTCCGTTTGGTTGGCGCGTTATGATCATAAAATCCACCGTTGAGTCGCCCATTGAATCGTGAAGAGAACGCGTTCAACCTATACACTTGTCCAAGAACAATCAAACATCATTGATAATGTATCCTTAGGAACACTTTTATGTATATTTACTATAATATTTCAACCGGATTATACAGACCGTGAACGCGCATCCTCTTCTGTTTACATCTGATGACTAGTTCGAAATTCTTCTTCTATTTACCATCCAGAGCAACCTAACATCACCAAACACTGTCTAGAGACTGTTGACATCCAGTGGAAGCAATAGGTACTGCAATATTACTCCCATATATGTCTGTTTTCAATAGGGAGGGGTTCAAAATGAGGCAATGTGTCAAAAACACTTTTTCCAGGACAGAAATTCCTCTGGTTTTCGCCTGCTATATCAGTTCTGTTATACTCACAGACAATATTTTAACACTCTTAGAAACTTCAGAGTGTTTCCTATCCAATAGTACTAATTATGTGCATATCCTATTTTACTTTGGGCACGCCAGACTCTCCAAAACCGTCACCTCTGCTGCCGCTCCCTAAGAAGTTAACCCACTGTTTCCCCCATGTCTGTGTGGGGAATTGTTTGTTTGGCATGCCGGTTGACACCGGGTTGTTGTTTTCACCCATGCTTTGTGGCAGCTGGTATTTTGCGGGTGATTTGGACTTTGTGCTGCCTTTCTTGTTTTGGGCATTTGTTTGTGACGCGGTTGCGTTATTGTAATTTTGACTGGCCTTATTAAAGTGCTTAGTTCCCTCATCTCTGCTCTCCTGCGCCTGACTCACTCACACCAGCTACACCCAGTTCATGACAGAGACAGAGATTTCATTAAAGGTAAATTACATTTTCTTCTAAATCTTTAGTGCACAAACGCATACATATTACTACTATTAAATGTTTCTATGCAATATTAAACTATACCACTAATGTTTTTTTACTAAACCTTACATATTATTATTAAACAATACTACACTTTAATAACCAAAAATTTTTAAATGCAGAATATTTTTTTGTAGGTTAGACTGTTTATTATTTTCTTAGAAAATAACGCTTTTGCTCCTTGGGTTTCTCTCTCTCTCTCTGCTTGTAACACCCATAGATTGTAACCTGACACCAACCACGCAGCCTGGCCTCAGACACACAAACACACACACCCCAACACAACTATTTATCTTGTGTAGAGAGAGAGAGCGTCATTCATTTATTAAGGTAAATACAATTTTATTTTCAAATCTTTTTATTTTCTTCTAAATGTTTAGTAAAGAAATGCATACAATATCTTACAATTATGAAAAAGTTCCCTATACAAAATTAAACTATGACACTAATGTTTTTTTTACTTAACCTTTAATTCAATCATACATGTTATTATTACACAATACTACACAATACTACACAATACATGTTTATATGTAATCATTTTTTGTAGGAAATTATTTTATTAGAGAAAAAGAAGAATCAGCATTTTCCTCCTTTTCAAGGGCCTATTGTAACCCGGCACACCCATCAGTCTCCAAATCCCCGTCTTCAAACTGAGAGGGCTTCAGACCATGGCCTCTTCCAATCCAGCTCTCCACGGCCTTCCAGGTTTTGTATTTTCTTGTTGATGATAGATAAACGTTCTTGCCGTTAAGCCCAAGTTCTGTCTTTAGGACAGAAGGGACCATCTTCGTAATTGTTCACGTTGGTGGAACTACCCTCTGTTGTGCCTTGCAGTTGGAGGCCGAGTAGGTGCCTTACCAGGCAGGGATGCAACCAGTCAGGATGCTCTCGATGGTGCAGCTGTAGAACTTTCTGAGGATGTGAGGACACATGCCAAATATTTTCAGTCTCCTGAAGATAAATAGGCTTTGTTGTGCCCTTTAAACGACTGTCTTGGTGTGTTTGGACCATGATAGTTTTTTGGTGATGTGGACAGTAAGGAACTTGAAGCTCTCAACCTGCTCCACTACAGCCCAGTCGATGAGTATAGGGGCGTGCTTGGTCCTCCTTTTCCTGTAGTCCACAATCATCTCCTTTGTCTTGATCACATTGAGGGAGAGGTTGTTATCCTGGCACCACACGGCCAGGTCTCTGGCCTTGCAGTCATGAGTGACCAGGGAGAACAGGAGGGGACTGAGCACGCACCCCTGAGTGGCCCTTACCACTGAGCGGTGGTCAATGAATAGCATTCTCACATTCATTTTTATTTTTTATGTAACCTTGATTTAACCAGGCAAATCAGTTAAGAACAAATTCTTATTACAGTGACGACTACATGGTATTTCTAGAATGGTATTTCTATATCTAGTCCTCAATTCAAATCGAGGCAGTTACACAGAACATTGTTGTTTATTTATAATTTACAACACTGCAAATTCAACTTAAAAAATGTTTTTCCTGCTAGCTTAAAACAATGAGATGGGGGAGTGGATGTCCTCAGTATTTGCAATGTACTCAAATTGGAGTCTATCATACGAAGAAGGAGAAAGAAACAGAAAGAATTAAACTTGCAGAAGTCCAAGTAAATGTCCTGCACCTAGTGTCCAAATTTCTGAAACTCCCACATAGGTGTTCCTTTTGTCCAGGTTGGAAAGGGCATTGTGGAGTGCAATAGAGATTGTATCATCTGTGGATCTGTTGGGGCGGCATGCACATTGGAGTAGGCCTAGGGTTTCTTGGATAATGGTGTTGATGTGAGCCTTGACCTGCCTTTCAAAGCACTTCATGGCTACAGACGTGAGTGCTATGGGTCAGTAGTCATTTAGGCAGGTTACCTTAGCTTTCTTGGTCACAGGGACTATGGTGGTCTTCTTGAAAATTTTTGGTATTACAGACTCAGTCAGGGACAGGTTGAAAATGTCAGTGAAGACACTTGCCAGTTGGTCAGCGTATGCTCGGAGTACACGTCCTGGTAATCCGTCTGGCCCTGCGGTCTTGTGAATGTTGACCTGTTCAAAGGTCTTACTGACATCGGCTACGGAGAGCGTGATCACACAGCCGTCCGGAACAGCTGATGCTCTCATGCATGCTTCAGTGTTGCTTGCCTCGAAATGAGCATAGAAGTAATTTAGCACGTCTGGTAGGCTCGTGGCACTGGGCAGCTCGCAACTGTGCTTCCCTTTGTAGTCTATAATAGTTTGCAAGCCCTGCCACATCCGACGACCGTGAGAGCCAGTGTAGTACAATGTAGTCTTAGTACTGTATTGACGCTTTCCCTGTTTGATGGTTCGTCAGAGGGCATAGCGGGATTTCTTATAAGCTTCCGGGTTAGAGTCCCGCTCCTTGAAAGCGGCAGTTCCATCCTTTAGCTCAGTTCAGATGCTGCCTGTAATCCATGGCTTCTAGTTGTGGTATATACGTACAGTCACTGTCGCGACGACATCATCGATGCACTTATTGATTAACTTCTTAGGGAGCGGCAGCAGAGGTGACGGTTTTGGAGAGTCTGGCGTGCCCAAAGTAAAATGCTATTGGATAGGAAACACTCTGAAGTTTTTAAAAGTGTTAAAAGAATGTATGTGAGTATAACAGAACTGATATAGCGGGCGAAAACCCGAGGACAATCCATCCGGATTTGCAGTTTCTTTTGTACATGACCTTCTTCTCCAGGGTGCCTATTCATTTGTATTTTACCTAGGACTGAGTCTGCAGTACCTATGGCTTCCACTAGATGTCAACAGTCTTTATACAGAGTTTGAAAGCTGTAGCCCTGAGCAGAACAGATAGGAACAGGAAATAGTCGAGGTAGCTCAGATGTCAAGAAGATTTTACGGGCGCGAGATGCTATGTTGTTGCCTTAGGTCTCACTTTATGTAACGTTTTGGTGTCAATCTTGTCATGATGTGTTTTGTCATATATTTTTTATTTTTTATTTATTTTGAATCCCGGCCCCCGTCCCCACAGGAGGCCTTTTGTCTTTTGGTAGGCCAGCATTGTAAATAAGAATTTTTTCTTAACTGACTTGACTGGTTAAATAAAGGTTAAAATATCTCTCTCTCAATATATATACAGTGGGGAGAACAAGTATTTGATACACTGCCGATTTTGCAGGTTTTCCTACTTACAAAGCATGTAGAGGTCTGTAATTTTTATCATAGGTACACTTCAACTGTGTGAGACGGAATCTAAAACAAAAATCCAAAAAATCCCATTGTATGATTTTTAAATAATTAATTTGCATTTTATTGCATGACATAAGTATTTGATCACCTACCAACCAGTAAGAATTCCGGCTCTCACAGACCTGTTAGTTTTTCTTTAAGAAGCCCTCCTGTTCTCCACTCATTACCTGTATTAACTGCACCAGTTTGAACTCGTTACCTGTATAAAAGACACCTNTATATACAGTGGGGAGAACAAGTATTTGATACACTGCCGATTTTGCAGGTTTTCCTACTTACAAAGCATGTAGAGGTCTGTAATTTTTATCATAGGTACACTTCAACTGTGAGAGACGGAATCTAAAACAAAAATCCAGAAAATCACATTGTATGATTTTTAAATAATTAATTTGCATTTTATTGCATGACATAAGTATTTGATCACCTACCAACCAGTAAGAATTCCGGCTCTCACAGACCTGTTAGTTTTTCTTTAAGAAGCCCTCCTGTTCTCCACTCATTACCTGTATTAACTGCACCAGTTTGAACTCGTTACCTGTATAAAAGACACCTGTCCACACACTCAATCAAACAGACTCCAACATCTCCACAATGGCCAAGACCAGAGAGCTGTGTAAGGACATCAGGGATAAAATTGTAGACCTGCACAAGGCTGGGATGGGCTACAGGACAATAGGCAAGCAGAGAAGACAACAACTGTTGGCGCAATTATTAGAAAATGGAAGAAGTTCAAGATGACGGTCAATCTCCCTCGGTCTGGGGCACCATGCAAGATCTCACCTCGTGGGGCATCAATGATCATGAGGAAGGTGAGGGATCAGCCCAGAACTACACGGCAGGACCTGGTCAATGACCTGAAGAGAGCTGGGACCACAGTCTCAAAGTAAACCATTAGTAACACACTACGCCGTCATGGATTAAAATCCTGCAGCGCACGCAAGGTCCCCCTGCTCAAGCCAGCGCATGTCCAGGCCGTCTGAAGTTTGCCAATGACCATCTGGATGATCCAGAGGAGGAATGGGAGAAGGTCATGTGGTCTGATGAGACAAAAATAGAGCTTTTTGGTCTAAACTCCACTCGCCGTGTTTGGAGGAAGAAGAAGGATGAGTACAACCCCAGGAACACCATCCCAACCGTGAAGCATGGAGGTGGAAACATCATTCTTTGGGGATGCTTTTCTGCAAAGGGGACAGGACGACTGCACCGTATTGAGGGGAGGATGGATGGGTCCATGTATTGCGAGATCTTGGCCAACAACCTCCTTCCCTCAGTAAGAGCATTGAAGATGGGTCATGGCTGGGTCTTCCAGCATGACAACGACCCAAAACACACAGCCAGGGCAACTAAGGAGTGGCTCCGTAAGAAGCATCTCAAGGTCCTGGAGTGGCCTATCCAGTCTCCAGACCTGAACCCAATAGAACATTTTGGAGGGAGCTGAAAGTCCGTATTGCCCAGCGACAGCCCCGAAATCTGAAGGATCTGGAGAAGGTCTGTATGGAGGAGTGGGTCAAAATCCCTGCAGCAGTGTGTGCAAACCTGGTCAAGAACTACAGGAAACGTATGATCTCTGTAATTGCAAACAAAGGTTTCTGTACCAAATATTAAGTTCTGCTTTTCTGATGTATCAAATACTTATGTCATGCAATAAAATGCAAATTAATTACTTAAAAATCATACAATGTGATTTTCTGGATTCTTGTTTTAGATTCCGTCACTCACAGTTGAAGAGTACCTATGATAAAAATTACAGACTTCTACATGCTTTGTAAGTGGGAAAACCTGCAAAATCGGCAGTGTATCAAATACTTGTTCTCCCCACTGTATATATTTATATATTATTTAAAAATATACATTAATAATAATTGCTACAGAACTTTCACTAACGGGTGCCCCAAATCTTGGATTATACAAGACACACCTTAAAATATGTTAATAAGCCAGAGACTCTTTTCGCACCAACAAACATTTCCCGACAATGCAGTGATAAAATTACAAAATCGGCTAAAAATGCAGTGCACGGATCCCTCACCAAAGCAGAGAACTGGCGTAAACCGGGTCATTTCTACGGACTGGTGTTGGAGCTGCCGCCACAGACTGACAATGGACAGTTTCATGTCCCACCACCCGGGGAACACTGTCCCATTCAGGTGAATAGTAACCATGCCAGAGTTCCTTGCCTCACTGTTAGCTGTATCTCTGAAACCCGGAAGAATGGAGCCCTGTCTACCTCCCGGTGATGCCCTCTACAGAAGAGGAGCGCTGTCGGCCTCCCTGTGACGCCCTCTACAGAAGAGGAGCGCTGTCGGCCTCCCGGTGACGCCCTCTACAGAAGAGGAGCGCTGTCGACCTCCCGGTGACGCCCTCTACAGAAGAGGAGCGCAGTCGGCCTCCCGGTGACGCCCTCTACAGAAGAGGAGCGCTGTCGGCCTCCTTGTGACGCCCTCTACAGAAGAGGAGCGCTGTCGACCTCCCGGTGATGCCCTCTACAGAAGAGGAGCGCTGTCGGCCTCCCTGTGACGCCCTCTACAGAAGAGGAGCGCTGTCGACCTCCCGGTGAGGCCGCCTACAGAAGAGGAGCGCTGTCGACCTCACGGTGAGGCCCTCTACAGAAGAGGAGCGCTGTCGACCTCCCGGTGATGCCCTCTACAGAAGAGCAGCGCTGTCGGCCTCCCTGTGACGCCCTCTACAGAAGAGGAGCGCTGTCGACCTCCCGTTGAGGCCGCCTACAGAGGAGGAGCGCTGTCGACCTCACGGTGAGGCCCTCTACAGAAGAGGAGCGCTGTCGGCCTCCCTGTGACGCCCTCTACAGAAGAGGAGTGCTGTCGAC
Organism: Hucho hucho; assembly: GCA_003317085.1. Taxonomy (NCBI): domain Eukaryota; kingdom Metazoa; phylum Chordata; class Actinopteri; order Salmoniformes; family Salmonidae; genus Hucho; species Hucho hucho. The sequence continues at coordinate 543,242 of QNTS01000442.1, read as the reverse complement.
CTCACGGTGAGGCCCTCTACAGAAGAGGAGTGCTGTCGACCTCACTGTGAGGCCCTCCACATCATCTTCAAGGATGTTTCTGTCAGGACTGGATCATCGCTCCCCTGCCACAGATATTGCCCGTTCTCACTGAACGGCACCAACCACTTCATCCTGACGTTATTTCAACCAGTGTGTGCCAAGTGGGTGTAAAACACTGCAGTATAACGGTTTTAAAAAGTTGCCCTTGACTCCAGCATTTTGGATTTGAGATAAAATGTTTCATCTGATGTGACATTATACAATGTCACCTTTTATTTGAGGATATTTTCATACATATCTGTTTTCCCATTTAGAAACGAAAACATCTTATGTATCTAGTCCCCCCATTTGAAAAAGTAATAAGTATTTGGATAATTTCACTTGTAGTGTATAAGAGGTAGTAACCATTTAAACGTAATGTTCAGTTTAATTATGTATTTAGATATTGGTTCCCTTACCCTGTAATCAGTCTATGAACTGCTGTAATGATTGACAGCAATCCACTCTTTAGTTTCGATAGTCACTGCCAACAAACAAGAATGTTATCATTTTCAGACAAACACGTTACTTCCTTCAACACACTACTACAACAGTGTGACTGTTCTGGAATAAAATGTTCAATATATTTCCTTTAACATCCTCTGTGTTGTTTCTTATTGTTTAACCATTGATGTGTTCTAGGTCATTTTGAGACCTTAAGGAGCATCAGGTACTGCTGGGATGTCAACCAATAACATGTCCATTTTTTTGTGATACATTACACTGGTCGCTGTTCAATACATTTATAAAGTATTAAGAAAGTATGGATAGTCCTCACTTTAGATTAGGGACTGCAAAACGACTTTACTAATGATCAGTAAATGGTTTATGAGGACATTTATTAAACATTTTATGAATGATCTTATAAATCATTATTACATACTATAAAAGTTGTTTATAAATGTTTGAATGACTAGGTTACTAGAACAAATCTGGGAGTAATGATACAGGAATGATGCATAAACTATTTACTAATCCATTATAAATTGTTTATTACAAAGTGTTATTATAAAGTCTTACTAATCTCTATATTCATTCAGACTCAACAACATCTGGGAGAGCTGCTCTGGTGTGACCCCTGACCTGGCAGCAGTGATGTAGTGAGAGTAGAGGTAGTGAGAGTAGTGGTAGTGAAAGTAGTGGTAGTGAGAGTAGTGGTAGTGAGAGTAGTGGTAGTGAGAGTAGGGGTAGTGTTCATAACCAGTATGTTGAGGTTGAAGTGTCTGCTACAGTCTCCTGCGCTGTTGTGTTTAATCACTAATGCATATAGTAGTTATTTGTAAATGTGAGAACACCTATCTGACTAACATTTAACAAATGTGGGAGTAATGATTAATGGTGAACCAACTGTAAATGCCTTACAAATGGTTAACTACTTAATGTTATTATAAAGTGTTACCCATAATTGCATATTCTTACATTTTACCATCAACTACTACAACAGCCCATTGAGTGAGACCTGGACTTTATTTGATATAATGCAGTATTGAACTTTAATACACTTGATAAAGGTGTTGTGTCCCAATTGAGCCACTAGAGGGAGATATTAAACAACATACATTCTATAAAACAAGCGTATGCCATCTTATGCCTTCTCCAAGTCATTCCAATCCAATCCAGCACAATCATTCTGTATCAACACCACATGTATCTATGATGACAACCCTGATTGAAGTAATGTTATTATATTGTTACATGAAAGAAGCTATTACAACAACAAAACAGTATATCATAATTATGTAAAACTAGGGAATAAAACCATAGGAACTATGAACGCCTTAACTTCACACGACTTAAAATACGTTTAGCTGTCACTTTGAACCATGGATAAAAGAAAGCATAAATTATTGGATTAATTAAGGAATTAACAAGTGGAAGAAAGCTGATGATGAATGATGATACATTGTCAATTAAAAGAAAACATAAATAAAATTGAATTGGAATCCAACAAATGAGATAGTTGAAAACAACAATAGCTAGAGTTTTTGCTGCTTTTCTCTCAGACTTATTTGCCTGTACAGTTTTAACACCAGACACACTGGCAGCCTCTTTTGAAAATACCTTTCTGGCCTGTGATCTGGCCACCACAAAGATTTTCAAATAAAGTGTTATTATAATAGAGCACGGGACAACCATTGTTACTACAAGGTCAATTAAATTACCCCATATAAACCCTTCAACAATAAAACATTCTTTAAAACAGCTACTGCGTACCTGTATATTTACAAATATTTTTATAATAGCAGCATCGTATATGATACAAAAACACCAGGTAATGGATATACAACACATCATTCTTGTTATTGTTATTTTAGAGTGGTACAACAAGGGATCACACACAGCAACATAGCGGTCTATAGATATCAAGACCAAACTGCCCAAAGATAAAGAAGTACATAAACAAGTGATGTAGAAATAAAACACACAGAAATATTCCCCAAAACGCCAGCATGGTTCCATTAATGCTACAGTCGTTACTGGTATCGCAAACAATCCCACCAGGAGATCTGACACAGCCAGAGAGAGGATGAGGAGGTTGGTTGGAGTGTGGAGCTGTTTGAAGTGAGAGATGGAGATGATCACCAGTACGTTCAAAAATACTGTAACTGCTGAAATCAATGAGAAGAAGATGTACAGTGTTATGTAGATAGATGTCGATAGCAAAGCCTTTCTGCAAGAAGAGTTTCTGTCTTGAAAACAGTATTGATCATCTTCATGTTTCTCCATTTGTAGTAAAATATCAAAATGATGATGTCCTCCTGCTCCTGCTTGGTCCTGTGTGTGACACTGTCAGGTCAGCCTTCTGACAAACTCTGAGCTCTGCCTCTCTATTTATCCCTGAATGGCTGACAGCCACTCGCCTCCCTGGAGTCTCTCTACACACACACACAAAACATAGACAAGTGAGCACAGAAATGAAGAAAAGAAAACCGGTTGGATAAACAAATCATTTGTGAAAGCATGATGTAAGGTAAGATTGGATGTTGCCACCTAGCCTGTCCTTCAGTCTTAATGATAGTTAGAGGTGAGAGAAAAGGTTCATTTTCTCAAATTCTGAGCATTATAATGGACAAAATATAGTATTGGTGATGATTTGCTCACTTTGTTACATGGGAAATAGCTTAACTGTGTAAGACTGTTTTGGGTTTCGTCATTGCTCAGTTTGGACCATAACCCACAACATCAGGAGACATGTCAGCGCTCCACATGTTACCTGGCCAGGGTGTAGGAACAAGGTATACTTTGCTTGGCAAGTAATCTAATAGCCTTACAATGTGGAATTCAGTAGCTATCAACTGAGCTATATACTTTCTGTAAAATACAAGATATTTAAACACAGGCAGCTTTTGTGACGCACTTGTGACCTCTTGTTGGGTTGAACCACGGAACAGTAGCCAGCAGTTAAGGCTTAAATTGTTCTGCATCGGGCCTCTCTCCAGGGTGGAAAGGTAACTTTTGAAAGTAGGCTACATTGATTATAATTATATGACACAGATAAATAATTTGCAAGTAGAGACAGTTTTGAGAAATGTGGTAAGATGATATGTCTCTGTCCATTCTTCCCTGAAACTTCTATTTTCTAAATCAGCCTTTCTTTTGGGTCTTTTTGAGAGCAACATTTTCCCTTGCAAGCAAGCTGATTGTTTTGAACTAATAAAAGTAAGGTAGGCTATCTGTTTATAACCAATCAACGCACAATAGACATGGGCTTCAAAACTAATTTACTACAATGATTTAAATGTTATTATCATTGAATTGATTATGTACTAACCAGATGCATTAAAAATGGTGTTCAAATAGTGTAACGTTTGGTCTATGAATGGGGTTGCTGTTATAGAACGTTCTGGCCCGCAGACTATTTGCTGTGGTATTAAAGGGGAATTTCAGCTTGGGGGAATATGGGCTTGTTTTCATCATGTCCGAAGCATTTCTAGGACAGTGAGATGTGTTTCACATATAATTGCCAAGTAAATAAAAATGTAGTCCTGCTTTGTGGCATTTCGCGAAGGCTTTATGTTATACTGATCACACTATACAATATGTTTGTCTTTGTTCGATAGAGCCGTTGTTTCAGCGATGTTCATATCGGCAGATTCATTGTTAAATATACAAGCAGACCATTTTTTTACAGTCTCTAAAATACTACAACTTTTGTTAGGCGGTGGTTCGTGCTCTGGCCCCGGTCCCTCCCCCAAGGCGTGCTTTTTGAAAAGGAGGTGGACACTAACAACAGAATCCTTTGGGCAAAAAACGGCTTCAAGTAACTCCTATCATCAACACAAATTCAATGATGGAGCATTTTTTTATGTTATATTAGCTACATGGTGACATTCAACCATACATGTTTCATCCGGAATATAGCGAAGAGGATTTGAAACAAAGAGTTGGATTTAGCTTATGTTAGAAACTCAGCTACAGCCATTTCCAGCACCAAGAGGGTAGATGACAAATACGGTGCCTAGTAAGTATTTTCTTCTGAAAGCCACCTAGCTAGCTAGCTAGCTTTAGTTTATCTACTGAAACCCATATTGTGTATGGCTGGCTAACATACTACTGTGTTACAGTGATGGGAAATCAAATTATTTATATTTTTGGTACCTAGCTAGGTAGTTAGCTAGCTAAGTTAGCTAAACAACTACCTGTAGCCATTTCTAAGGCTAAAATAGATTAGACTTTGCAATCAGATATATCAGATATAGATTGTAAAACCTGTTCAAACTACAACATTACAACCAGCCACCTAAAGCTAGATTTACCAGCAAATGTTAGCACAGGACTGGAGTTGGCTAGCTAACGTTAGATAGCCTGGCGCCTGCTAACTTGTTATGCGCCACACCTCACATTTGTAAATTGTTAGCAAACATGTGTAACATTAGAAACTGTAATTTAATTAGCTAGCTATGTAACATAATTGACAAGGGTTGACATTGGTTATGATTATGACTGTGGATTCATTTCAAGCTCACGGAATGATAGGCATGACGCAAGATAGGATTCCAAACAGATGTAAATAACAAGTATTGTATATCCAGAAAGCTAGCTAACTATGTTTACTAGCAAACAGTGAGGAGAAACAATAATACAACAATTTAATGCTGTAAATCTCTAAAACTGAAGCTGGTTTTACTATGCAAATATTTGCATAAGCATGCCTGATAGACATGTCTATAGGTAGGTACTGTCTGCCTACCTACCTAGGTACATTTGTATGGTCTGGTCACTGTGCAAAGGTGGAGAGTTATGCCATATTTCTTTCTATTAGGCTAGATATAGTTGTAAATGTAATCTCTGTGCCTGTGCACATGTATTCATGTTCAACTAGTCTACCCTAATGTTGATGTAATGCTGGCACAATCTTCCTGGAGAGGATTCTAGATACAGAAACAGAATTCCTTTGCCTGAGAGTGCCATTGTAGCAGAACTGTATGCTGTGAACTATATCCCTGTCGAGGGATTGAGACATTCTGCTGGATTTCAAACAGATGACTCATGACGAGTTGAATGGCAGTTTGTTCATGACGTCACTCCTCCCATAGCTTTACAAGTATTCCTTGAACTTTACTACACTGATCATACTGTATGTTTCCTTGTGAATTGCAATTTCATCATGACCACTAGTTCTCTTAGCTACCAATTGTTACACCAGATAATGTGATTTAACCAAATATATTTGGTATCCATTACTGGGAGTTACAAGATAGGTACTGTTTGGTGTAGCTGTCACGACTCCCGCCGAAGTCGGTCCCTCTCCTTGTTCGGGCGGTTTTCGGCGGTTGACGTCACCGGTCTTCTAGCCATCGTCAATCCTTTTTTCATGTTCCATTTGTTTTGTCTTTGTTTTACACACCTGGTTCCAATTCCATAATTTCATGTTCATTATTTAACCCTCTGTTTTCCCCATGTTTGGTGTGCGCAATTTTTTTTCTTATTTTTTTTCGGTATTTACGGCTGGTTATCTCGCCCGTTTGTTTAAGAGGGCACGTTGGATTTGTTATTCCTTTTTTCTCGTATTTTATTAAATACGTTGTTCATTCATCTCTGCCTTCCTGCGCCTGACTTTTACACCAGCTACACACACCGGCTCTGACAGTAGCAAAGCGAATTGTTGACCAACCTTAGTGATGTTGTCTTCGTCCTCGATTCAGGGAAGCAGGAGTCTCATAAAATGTCTGTGTCCAGTTTCAGGGGGTCAGTTTGAATTGAGAAAACTGCTCTGTTATTAAAATAAATAGTTGTTTTGCTCCATGAAGTAATCCAACTATGTGTACGCCACCATCTTGTCTATTTCCAGTCTTCTCTCATTGATCGAGAGATCTCTGTCACGACATGCAGCACTTTGTGATGGACACACTCCTGTCTCGATCAATGAGAGAAGTCTTGAAATAGACAAGATGTCGGCAAAAATCAGTCTGTAGCTACAGTTCTCTGTTCTCTGTGTGTCTCTTCACCCGAGACACACCTGGACATGATGAACTGTAATACACTGTTCATAGTATGTTTTTTTACGTTACTTTTACCATACATCCTTCTTGTTGAATACCCAGTTCTCTTGGGTCAGCATTAATAGTGTACACTCCCCTGTATTTAAAATTTTGACAAATAAACATTTGTTGGATATCTGAATGTGTTGCATCTGTTTGATGCAGACCGCTGCAAAGGAGAAGTATATAGGGCACACTAGACCTCTATTAGCTTTGCTATCACAGAGGCAATAAATGGCAAATATCTGAGGTGCGCCGTCTAACCATTTCTATGGACAGCAGCTGTCATGACATTTCTCCAAACAGCCTTTCTCTGCTCGCTTGAGAACTAAATGCGGAAACAAGTTAAGATCGGATCATGGAAACACTGCGCCCGGTGGGGAAATATTTTCAGAAAAGTAGTGCACGTGTTACTTGAAAAAGTAACTATAATATTACTACTCAAATGTAAAAAGTAACCTGTTACATTACTCCTTTACTCAAAAAAAGTGATATTGTTACATACTTAACTTTACTTTTGTAACATGTTAAGTGTTCAGAACACTTGTTCTACTCACAGGCCCTGAACCTCCTCTCACTGCTGCGGTGGGGGTTTATCCTAGCTTGGCGATCAACAGAGTTAACCAGATCAGAATACTTGTCTCTACTGCCATTTCACTCCTGTAGGTCAAAAGCCAACACTATCCATTTTTCTTTAAACAGCAGCTTAGAGACCTTGGCTCTCATATTTGATGGCCTGTCCATTTCCTCCATATATTGAACATAATCCATAGTGTTGCAGCATCCAGTGAGGAAAACTGCAAAGGCTTGTAAAGATTTTGAACCTTCAACCTTGATGGATTGGACAGCCAGCTGAGAGCTTCTCAATTTAAGCTGTGGCGATTCTATACGTGTCTCAAAAGTGTTTTTTTTAAGAAGCCTTTTGGCCTCTGCATATATCCTCTGTCAGCCTCCATATGTTGGCAACTGCGGACTTGGTGTCTGGGTTGTACTACAGTGAATTGCTCCAAAAAGTAAAGCCTGTCATTGTTGTTCTCAGTCCTGCCTTCAATAGCATGTTCAAAGGCAAGTAGAAAGAACCTGTAGTCTAGTGGTTCACCCTTAAAAACTGGTACACTAAGAGGTGGTAATGAGGACAACCTTTTCTGCCTCACCAGAATTTCAGTAACATTATTTTGGTGTTGCATAATGTTGACAATATTGTCCATGTTATCAGCTCCACCATGTATGTTTGGGTTGAAAGGCCTTCCTCCCCCAGTTGGAAGTTGCAGCGGACTATCATTCGGTCTTAAAACAGGCTCTGCCCGTGTGTTAGTTCACCTACGATGAACAGAGGGGTATGTTGTGCTAACACTTTGTTGCAATATACTCTTTTGACCCTGTCCCTGTGCAGTATGAGCACATATCGTGAACAATGGGGATCCCAGTTCAGCCATGGTGTGTGATTGTGTGCCATGGAGTCCTTTGACAATTTGAGTGGTGGTGAGGAAAGTTTTGCTTAGAGTACCTTCCCCAAGGTATCCTCAGGCCTTCCCATTGCTTTCAGGTAATCATTAATTTCATCACTTGATATTATTTCCATTCCTTGAGTGGTTTTATACTCATTGAATACATTCAACTTAGCACTGTTAGCCAATATTTCAGTTTCAAGCTCCAATTCCTCCTTTTGTCAATGCTTGTCATCTTTTCAATGTCTCAGCTTTGAGCAGTAATGTTGCCTTTTCATCCTCCATCTTGAGCCTGGTAGAACATGTGGTGCATTGCCCTGAGTGACTGTTGTGATGCATTTCTGTGTTTTGATGAGACATTGGAGATTTTTTTAAAATATTTTTTTATTATGTAACCTTTATTTAAATAGGCAAGTCAGTTAAGAACAAATTCTTATTTACAATGACGGCCTACCAAAAGGCAAAAGGCCTCCTGTGGGGACGGGGGCTGGGATAAAAAAAAATATATATACTGTATGTAAATATATAGGACAAAACACACATCATGACAAGAGAGACAACACAACACTACATAAAGAGAGACCTAAGACAACAACATAGCATGGCAGCAACACATGACAACACAGCATGGTAGAAACACAACATGACAAATACATGGTAGCAACACAACATGGCAGCAGCACAACATGGTAGCAGCACAAAACATGGTACACACAATATTGGGCACAGGCAACAGCACAAAGGGCAAGAAGGTAGAAACAACAATACATCATGCGAAGCAGACAAAACTGTCAGTAAAAAAAGTGTCCATGATTGAGTCTTTGAATGAATGATTGGGTCTTTTAATGAAGAGATGGAGATGAAACTGTCCAGTTTGAGTGTTTGTTGCAGATCGTTCCAGTCGCTAGCAGCGAACTGAAAAGACGAGCAACCTAGGGATGTGTGTGCTTTGGGGACCTTTAACAGAATGTGACTGGCAGAACGGGTGTTGTATGTCGAGGATGAGGGCTGCAGTAAATATCTCAGATAGGGGGAGTGAGGCCTAAGAGGGTTTTATAAATAAGCATCAACCATTTGGTCTTGCGATGCGTATACAGTGATGACCAGTTTACAGAGGAGTATAGAGTGCAGTGATGTGTCCTGTAAGGAGCATTGGTGGCAAATCTGATGTCCGAATGATAAAGAACATCTAGCCGCTCGAGAGCACCCTTACCTGCTGATCTATAAATTATGTCTCTGTAATCTAGCATGGGTTGGATGGTCATCAGAATCAGGGTTCGTTTGCCAGCTGGGGTGAAAGAGGAGCAATCACGATAGAGGAAACCAAGTCTAGATTTAACTTTAGCCTCCAGCTTTAAAATGTGCTGAGAGAAGGACAGTGTACCGTCTAGCCATACTCCCAAAGTACTCGTATGAGGTGACTACCTCAAGCTCTAAACCCTCAGAGGTAGTAATCACACCGGGGGGAGAGGGGCATTCGTCTTACCAAACCACATGACCTTTGTTTTGGAGGTGTTCAGAACAAGGTTAAGGGCAGAGAAAGCTTGTTGGACACTAAGAAAGCTTTGTTGTAGAGCATTTAACACAAAATCCGGGGAGGGGCCAGCTGAGTAAAGACTGCATCATCTGCAAATAAATGGATGAGAGAGCTTCCTACTGCCTGAGCTATGTGGTTGTTGTAAATTGAGAAGAGAGTGGGGCCTAGGATCGAGCCTTGGGGTACTCCCTTGGTGACAGGCAGTGACTGAGACAGCAGATGTTCTGACTTTATACACTGCACTCTTTGAGAGGTAGTTAGCAAACCAGGCCAATGAGCCCTCAGACACACCAATACTCCTTAGCCGGCCCACAAGAATGGAATGGTCTACCGTATCAAAAGCTTTGGCCAAGTCAATAAAATAGCAGCACAACATTGCTTAGAATCAAAGGTAAGGGTGACATCATTAAGGTTGCAGTGACACATCCATAACCTGAGCAGAAACCAGATTGCATACCAGAGAGAATACTATAGACATCAGGAAAGCCAGTCAGTTCATTATTGACAAGTTTTTTCAACACTTTCGATAAACAGGGTAAAATAGAAATGATTGTGTGCCTATAACATTTAGGATCAGCTTCATCTCCCCCTTTAAATAAAGGACGCCCTGTTGCTTCCTTCCAAGCAATGGGAGCCTCCCCAGAGAGGAGAGACTGGTTAAAAAAGTCAGAGGGGCAGCGACCTTAAAGACGAAAGGGTCTAAACCATCTGACCCAGATAAAGTCCTTTATATCCCAAAAAGTCTGTTTAGTTGGTGCCATGGAGTTCTGTAATCCAGTCGATCAACATGCAGACAGAGGAATCTAAAAAGTTACCGGTAAAGTTCATCCAAACAAGTCAAACGATGTTTCTAATCCTCAGGTTGTCTAATATCTAAATAAACGATAATATTTCAGACGGAGAATAGTATGTTCAATAGGGAAGAGAAATAACGAAGAGCGCGCACCCCATTCACGCGCGCCAAAACACTAGTGACCTAATCATGAGCCACCTGGATAAACTACAATTTCTTGTTTGTTTTTCAAAAAACAAGCCTGAAATCATGTTTAAAGACTGTTGACATCTAGTGGAAGCCATAGAAACTGCAATCTGGGAGTCATTTATAGTCAATAGGGAGTCATTGGAAAGACTGTGGCCTCAAATCTTTTTTTATTCTGGATGGATTTTTGCCTGCCATATCAGTTCTGTTATACTCACAGACATTATTTTAACAGTTTTAGAAACGTCAGAGTGTTCTATCCACTACTACCAATTTTATGCATATCCTAGCTTCTGGGCCTGAGTAACAGGCAGTTTACTTTGGGCACGTCAGACTCTCCGTACTTCCGAACACTGCCCCCTTGACTCAAGAGGTTAAAGAGCTCATGTGCTTCTTGTCAGTAACAACCACATCAACTTCTTAGGGAGCGGCAGCAGAGGTGACGGTTTTGGAGAGTCTGGTGTGCCCAAAGTAAAATCCCTGCCACTCAGGCTCAGAAAATAGGATATGCACATAATTAGTACTATTGGATAGGCAACACTCTGAAGTTTCTATAAGTGTTAACATAATGTCTGTGAGTATAACAGAACTGATATAGCAGGCGAAAACCCGAGGAAAATCCATCCGGAAATTGAGTTTTTGGTGACCTTTGCTCTGTTTGACACTCTCCCCATTGACTTCAAGGCAATCCAGCTCCTGGATTGCAGTACCTATGGCTTCCACTAGATGTCAACAGTCTATATACAAAGACGGGGAATGGAGTAAGCAGAACGGATAGGAACAGGAAATGGTAAGAGGACCTGAAATGTCCACAAGTTTTCTCGGGCGCGAGTCTGGGTGCGCGCCCCACTTTATTTTACTTATATAACGTTTAGGTGACCATCCGAGTGAAATATTATCGCTAATATTCATAAAAGGATAGCTAAGGATGCATTATAACTGGTATTTGATTTGTTTAGGAAAAGTTTATAGGTATATTTGAACGCGTTCTCTTCACGTTTCAATGGGCGATTCGACGTTGGATTTTATGAACATAACGCGCCAACCAAATGGAGATTTATGGATATAATAAATGACTTTTTCTAACAAAAGAACCATTGGATGTCTTCGTTGGACACTTGGGAAGCCCTCAGCAGAAGTTCTTCAAAAGGTAAGGGATTTGTTTTTGCTGTGAAATGGGTTTTGTGTGAACCGCGCTGGTTTATGAATTTATGCAAATCAGTCTAAGACTTTGCAAATACACTGCTGCCATCTAGTGGCCAAAATCTAAATTGCGCCTAGAGTCCTAAGTCATATAATAGCCTTTCTCTTGCATTTCAAAGATGATGAAACAAACAAAAACATTTATTATCTTTTACCAGATGTAATGTGTTATATTCTCCTACATTAATTTCACATTTCCACAAACTTCAAAGTGTTTCCTTTCAAATGGTATCAAGAATATAGATATCACTACAGACACCCTGGTTCGAATTCAGGCTATCATAACTGGCCGTGATTGGGAGTCCCATAGGGCGGCGCCATAGGGTGGCGCACAATTGGCCCAGAGTCGTCCGGGTTTGGCCGGTGTAGGCCGTCTTTGTAGATAAGAATTTGTTCTTAACTGACTTACCTAGTTAACAAAATATAAAAAATATATCCTTGCTTTAGGTCCTGAGCTACAGGCAGTTAGGTTTGGGTATGTCATTTTAGGCAAAACATTTTTTTTTTTAAAAGGTCAGATCCTTAAGAGATTTTAAAAGCAAAAAAAATTGCACGCCATCCTTATGTCTGAAACACAGGCTTCCAGGTTAGGCAATTTTGGAGCTTCCCCATGAAACAGCACCACTGAGGAGCATCCTGCGTCGTAGTTAAAATAATCACAGTACATTCTGTTCTATTACTGTTCTATGATGTCAAGGGGGGAAAAAATGATGTTCCTTGTTTGAAGTAACGTCTTTGTTGTTGCAGGTCATGTTGTACTTCACATTACCGTCTCTGGAAAACACACACTGTATCAAATAAAATCAAAGTTACATGCTCAGAATACAGGTGTAAACGGTATAGGGAAATGGTTACTTGCATATTTGCATAGTAGCAATATCAAACATGTGTCCAGATAAATATTGAATAAATATTTTATAATTATTAGTTGATTCTTACACAGACACACTGGGTCATGTGAAATGAATGCTTTAACCACCCCCCAGCCACATCAAGTCACTATTGTCTAAACATGTACACATGTTCATAAATACAATAGATGACTGTAATCACCCCCAGACACACCTGGCTAACTTGATGGGCCATGTAGTCTTTTTTTTAGACATGTAGCTAGCAAGCTAAACAATGAACCTAACAGTGCTTTCAAGACCACTGGGAACTTGAAAAAACACAAGGTTAAATCAAGACGACAGTGAAGTTCAGGTCGGAAGGTCTGGGCTCTAGAAAAAGGCCTGAATTCCCGAGTTGGAATTTCGAGTTGGATGACCATTCACCCAGTCGTAGCTGTTTTTTCCCCCCAGAGTTCCCAGTTGTCTTGAAAGCACTGAAGTTGGAAGTGAGAGATTTCCCAGTTCCCAGTTCCAACTTCCCAGTGATTTTGAACGTGGCAATACTCCCTATCCATACTGATTGCCATAGCTAACCACCAGGCAGCTTAAACTAATCAACTTCCTTCAATGTTAGCTAGGTAGCTAACATTAGTTAGCTAACATTACGCTATAACAAACAATGCAAATAGATTTCTGAGATACTAATAATATTACTACATACATGTAACGTTAGCTAGCAAGCCAGCCAGTTAACGTTAGCTAGCTAGCTAACAGTACACCTTAACTTGGAATAAAAATGACTTTCTGACAAAATTAGAAATGTGTAATATCTGAAAATGTAGCTAGCCATATATAGTGCATGATGAGCGCTTCTCCCTCTCTGTCATGGATGCCATGGTTGCCCTTAGTTTGAAGATGTAATCCGGAGACAGGTGTTTTATACAACAGCCTTCTATGTTCTCTTTTTGACCACTCTGCATATTTTCAGACAAAAGCCAGAATTGTCTACATCTTAGCTATCATACTCTGCTTCCATCTGCCATTTCACTGATTTAAAAACTCGGTCAACTTCTTCCGTGACAACAACACCGTTGATTGCCGTTTTTCTTCCCCATCACTGTCATCAGAAGACTCTACAATGTCTGGTTCAATGAAAATGTGTTTACCTAAATCAGGGATTTCCTGAGGTCGGAGGTCGACCTCCAAAATTTGGAGAGCTGTAGCAACACTGTAGCAACATTCTTGATATCTTAAAAAAAAGGCTGAGGTAGAAAGGGTTACCTACACATACTGAGCAGCTCATGTTATAGACAAACGCATGCTACATGACAGACGCATGCTACATGCCGAACTCATCTCTCGGCATGTCCAGCCCATCCATTATTTCAGCCAATCATGGTTAGCGGGAAGGTTCATGTCTTTTTTTCCGTCTCTAAACCAACAAAGCTTGTAATTTAACAATTGTTTTCATATTTATAGATTGCATACATGTTTGTTATTAAGCCACATGAAAGTTCACATGTTCCAGCATATACATATATTTTTTGTTGTTGTTTATTGTTGTCTACTTTTTACTCCTTTTTCTCTCCAATTTCGTGATATTCAATTAGAAGTTACAGTATAGTCCCATTGCTGCAATTCCCATACGGACTCGGGAGAGGCAAAGGTCAAGAGCCATGCGTCCTCCGAAACTTGACCCTGCTCAAGCTGCACTGCTTCTTGACGCACTGCTTGCTTAACCCGGAAGCCAGCCGCATCAACGTGTCGGAGGAAACACTGTACAACTGGCCACCGCTGCCAGCAGCATACCACCGTGTATCCCACTGCGGGCTTGTTTCTGAAGCTAAGCAGGGTTGGTCCTGATTGATACTTGGATGGGAGACCAGATGCTGCTGGAAGTGGTGTTGGAGGGTCATTAGGAGACAACCTTTCTTCTGGTCTAAAAAAAAATCCCAATGCCCCAGGGCAGTGATTGGGGACATTGCCCTGTCTAGGGTACTGTCTTTTGGATGGGACATTAAACGGATGTCCTGACTCTCTGTGGTCACTTAAGTTCCCATGGCACTTATCATAAGAGTAGGAGTGTTAACCCCGGTGTCCTGGCTAAATACACTTTTACTAATCCATTATAAATGCTTTATAACAATATGTTATTATAAAGTGCTACCAGTTAGTGTTACAGTATGAAGGTTGTAACATCTCAAAAGGCAAACTAATGTCTACTTTCGGGTCGGCAGGGTAGCCTAGTGTTTAGAGCGTTGGACTAGTAACCGAAAGGTTGCAAGTTCAATTCCCTGAGCTGACAAGGTACAAATCTGTCGTTCTGCCCCTGAACAGGCAGTTAACCCACTGTTCCTAGGCCGTCATAGAAAATAAGAATTTGTTCTTAACTGACTTGCCTAGTAAAATAAAGGTAAAATCAAATAAAAAAACAACTTGGAAAGTGAAATCAGTGCTGCATTTGTGAAACAAGCATTTAGCATCTGAGATGTGTCTATATTGATTCTGGATCATACTACATCTGTGTTGATCCTGGATCATATTATATCTGTGTTGATCTGAGATCGTCATATCAGTGTTGAACCTGGATCTTCATATACAGTGAGGGAAAAAAGTATTTGATACCCTGCTGATTTTGTACGTTTGCCCACTGACAAAGAAATGATCAGTCTATAATTTTAATGGTAGGTTTACTTGAACAGTGAGAGACAGAATAACAACAAAAAAATCCAGAAAAACGCATGTCAAAAATGTTATAAATTGATTTGCATTTTAATGAGGGAAATAAGTATTTGACCCCCTCTCAATCAGAAAGATTTCTGGCTCCCAGGTGTCTTTTATACAGGTAACGAGCTGAGATTAGGAGCACACTCTTAAAGGGAGTGCTCCTAAGCTCAGCTTGTTACCTGTATAAAAGACACCTGTCCACAGAAGCAATCAATCAATCAGATTCCAAACTCTCCACCATGGCCAAGACCAAAGAGCTCTCCAAGGATGTCAGGGACAAGATTGTAGACCTACACAAGGCTGGAATTGGCTACAAGACCATCGCCACGCAGCTTGGTGAGAAGGTGACAACAGTTGGTGCGATTATTCGCAAATGGAAGAAACACAAAAGAACTGTCAATCTCCCTCGGTCTGGGGCTCCATGCAAGATCTCACCTCGTGGNCCACCGTCAAACATGGAGGTGGAAACATTATGCTTTGGGGGTGTTTTTCTGCTAAGGGGACAGGACAACTTCACCGCATCAAAGCGATGATGGACGGGGCCATGTACCGTCAAATCTTGGGTGAGAACCTCCTTCCCTCAGCCAGGGCATTGAAAATGGGTCGTGAATGGGTATTCCAGCATGACAATGACCCAAAACACACGGCCAAGGCAACAAAGGACTGGCTCAAGAAGAAGCACATTAAGGTCCTGGAGTGGCCTAGCCAGTCTCCAGACCTTAATCCCATAGAAAATCTGTGGAGGGAGCTGAAGGTTTGAGTTGCCAAACGTCAGCCTCGAAACCTTAATGACTTGGAGAAGATCTGCAAAGAGGAGTGGGACAAAATCCCTCCTGAGATGTGTGCAAACCTGGTGGCCAACTACAAGAAACGTCTGACCTCTGTGATTGCCAACAAGGGTTTTGCCACCAAGTACTAAGTCATGTTTTGCAGAGGGGTCAAATACTTATTTACCTCATTAAAATGAAAATCAATTTCTAAAATTTTTCACATGCGTTTTTATGGATTTTTTTTTTGTTATTCTGTCTCTCACTGTTCAAATAAACCTACCATTAAAATTATAGACTGATCATTTCTTTGTCAGTGGGCAAACGTACAAAATCAGCAGGCGATCTAATACTTTTTTCCCTCATTGTATCAGTGTTGATTCTGGATGGACAAATAGCAGTGTTGATCCTGGATCTTCATATATCAGTGTTGATTCTGGATGGACATATATCAGTGTTGATCCTGGATCTTCATATATCAGTGTTGATCCTGGATGGACATATATCAGTGTTGATCCTGGATCTTCATATATCAGTGTTGATCCTGGATGGACATATATCAGTGTTGATCCTGGATCTTCATATATCAGTGTTGATCCTGGATGGACATATATCAGTGTTGATCCTGGATGGACATATATCAGTGTTGATCCTGGATGGACATATATCAGTGTTGATCCTGGATCATTGTTTAGATGTGTTGATCCTATTTAGGCGAGGTGCTGGCTGGCGGAGTGGAAAACCTGAAAATAAAGGAGAGCTGCACACTCTAGGAGCTCAGATGCAAAAATTTAATTTCCAATGTTTCGACAGGCAAGCTGTCTTCATCAGGGTATAATCACAAACACTGCGAGGTGTGATAATGTAAGAAGCATTATAAAAAAATCCCCATCAAAATCTGTCAGTTTAACCTCGATATGTCTGCATGGGCTGCGTTTCAATCCACTGCATCCGCCTATGGCTGCCTTCAACAGCTGCGGTGGAAGGTGGCCGATCTACAGCGGTATTTGACAGACCATGAGACATCCCGAAAATCTTCTCACGAAAAAGTATGTAGTGTCCTGACGGTTTGGCCTACAAATCAATGCGACCACTCTATGGCTGTTTTGCTCTACGACCCTCACAAGCCCCAGGGGACTCGTCAGAAGTCGGTACCGTCAATGTGCCACCTTCTGTTTGTAGCATCCGAATCGTTTGGGCTACAAACTAATATGAAAAAGGAACATTCTCATGAACACAATGGGTTCTCCGTTTTGCTCTACTACCACCACAAGTGTCATGGGACTCATCTGAAGGTAACCGTTACTGGTTAAAAAAATTAATGGAGGAAGTTTTGTGCCTATGCAAAAAAAAAAAATGTGTAAAACAAAAATGTCTTCCCTTTTGCCAGATTTTGTTACGGTACAGACTTATTAAAAAATGTATTAAATGTATGTTTTTCTTCATCAATCTACACACAATATCGCAATATGACAAAGTGAAAAGAGGTTTTTAGAAATGTTAGAAAACGGAATTATTTGGAAAACGGAAATGCCTTATTTACACAAGTATTCAGACCCTTTGCTGTGAGACTCAAAATTGAGCTCAGTTGCATCCTGTTTCTATTGATCATCCTTCAGATGTTTCTACAACTTGATTGGAGTCCACCTGTGGAAATTCAATTGATTGGACATGATCTAGAAAGGCAAACACCTGTCTATATAAGGTCCCACAGTTGACAGTGCATGTCAGAGGAAAAACCAAGCCATGAGGTCGAAGGAATTGTCCGTAGAGCTCAGAGACAGGATTGTTTCAAGGCACCAATCTGGGGAAGGGTACTGAAACATTTCTGCAACACATAAGGCCCCCAAGAACACAGTTGCCTCTATAATTGCTAAATGGAAGAAGTTTGGAACCACCAAGACCTCTTCCTAGAGCTGGCCACCTGGCCAAACTGAGTAATCAGGGGAGAAGGGCCTTGGCCAGGGAGGTGACCAAGAACCCAAAGGTAAGTCTGACAGAGCTGGGAGAACCTTCCAAAAGGACAACCATCTCTGCAGCACTCCACCAATCAGGCCTTTATGGTAGTGGCTAAATGGAAATCACTCCTCAGAAATCCCCCCACCCCAATCTGCTAAATAACTGAAATGTCAAATGTGTAGCAGAGGTGAGTCAGACTCATGCTTTCGCAATGACGTAGCCCTGCCTGGTACTTCACAGTCAGTGTCACCCTCGGTCCAAGAGGTACTTTCCTCTTGGACTGTTGATTAATGTTTATTTTCCACTCAGGATACCGAGTTTCAGATCAGGTTCACTTTGAATGTTTATGCTGTATTGCATAAGGCCCTGGAGTAAAGCGTTTGTGTGTCCCTAACACCTTTAATTGGTGGAATTCCTTAGAGTTTTGGACCTCATTATTCCAGAGCCTTGCATACAGGTAATAACAGGACCCTCTGATGTGAGAAACTTAACCAAGTCAAACTAACATCATTAAAGAGCTGTTCACTTACAACTTTCAGTCACAGAGCACAATCAGTCACAGAGCACAGGTTGAGTTTTGCTGATGCAATATGCTCTTTGAGAATCATGAGGGCTAGAGAGATGAAAGTACAGTGTACTAGATGTTTGTATGTGTGTGTGTATGTGTTTATGTGTGTCTGTCTGACTGTGTGTATGTGTGTGTGTCTGACTGTGTGTGTGTGTTCGTTTGTGTCTGGCTGACTGTGTGTGTGTGTTCTTGTTTGACACCTTTAATTGGTAGAGTGATGTAAGTGTCATTATTACAGAGCCTTGCATGTTAATGCTGACAGGTCCCTCTGGAATCTGAGACCACAACAACTAATTAGACAAAACATATGATTGGGTCAGAATACTGCAAGGTGATCTGTGCTAAATATGATGTGTCCCAATGATGTAACTGTCTCCCTCAACTTGAATCATTGTTTCATAACTCAGTTCAGATGGACATTTTTACAAGTCTATGGAATGTTCTTATGGAATGCTATTAGCACATACACCATCAATATGTACCATCTTGTCAACTGCCCAACTGTCCGTTTTCTAATGCACTGGCCAAATGACATATGCCATGCTGTGTCCTGTAGTTTCACAAGGCCATCCTTCCACATCTCACTTTGTTGTCTTGAATATTGGAAGACTAAAGAACTTCAGTTTCACATTTTTCATTTGAATGGCAGGACTGGCTTCTAACACTCACCATTAGTTTTGTATCTTATGATAGCTAGCTTGTTGTTGAACATTTTTCAGAAACACAACCTCAATTTGGAGCTCCATATTGGCACAATATTTGATTGTTTTGAGAAGTGGCAATCTGTCACTAGTTCCCAGCACCTTTATAAAACCTTATGAAAGGGTTCTTTATGGCACCATGAAGGTTTAAATTAGAACCTTACGATCATGGTTCTTTATACCTTTAACTGTCTCTTCTTGAAAAACATGTTGAAAATTTTTTATCTTAAATTCCTATTACTAACAAATCAAATAGGAATTTCCAATATAATTTTGGGGGAAATAACCAAACTCTACCAGGCAGTTGAGAAGTCAACAAGGTCATACCAGCAACGCCATTATAGAATGGCAATTTGTATAGCATTTTTACTAATCTCAACAATATTACCAAATCAAATCAAATCGCATTAGTCACATACACATGGTTAGGAGATGTCAATGTTAGTGTAGTGAAATGCTTGTGCTTCTAGTTCCGACAGTGCAGTAATATCTAACAAGTAATCTAACAATTCCCCAACAACTACCAAATACACACAAATCTAAAGGGGTGAATGAGAATATGTACATATAAGCATATGGATGAGCGATGGCCGAGCGGCATAGGCAAGGTGCAGTAGATGGTAAAAAATACAGTATATACATGTGATATGAGTAATGTAAGATATGTAAACATTATTAAAGTGGCATTATTTAGAATGGCATTGTATAAGTGACTATTGATCCATTTATTAAAGTGGCCAGTGATTGGGTCTCAATGTAGGCAGCAGCCTCTCTGAGTTAGTAATTGCTGTTTAGCAGTCTGAAGTCCTTGAGATAGAAGCTGTTATTCAGTCTCTCGGTCCCAGCTTTGATGCACCTGCACTGACCTCGACTTCTGGATGGTACCGGTGTGAACAGGCAGTGGCTCGGGTGGTGGATGTCCTTGATGATCTTGTTGGCCTTCCTGTAACATCGGGTGCTGTAGGTGTCATGGAGGGCAGGTAATTTGCCCCTGGTGATGCATTGTGTAGACCACACCACCCTCTGGAGAGCCATGCGGTTGAGGACGGTGCATTTGCTGTACCAGGCTGTGATACAGCCCGACAGGAAGCTCTCGATTGTGCATCTGGTAAAGTTTGTCAGGGTTTTGGGTGACAAGCCAGATTTCTTTAGCCTCCTGAGGTTGAAGAGGCGCTGTTGTGCCTTCTTCATGACACTGTCCGTGTGGGTGGACCATTTCAGTTTGTCTGTGATGTGTACGCCGAGGAACTTAAAAGTTTCCACCTTCTCCACTGCTGTCCCTTCGATGTGGATAGGGGGATGCTCCCTCTGCTGTTTCCTGAAGTCCACGATAATCTCCTTTGTTTTGTTTTGTTGACGTTGAGTGAGAGGTTGTTTTCCTGACACCACACGCCGAGTGCCCTCACCTCCTCCCTGTAGGCTGTCTCGTCGTTGTTGGTAATCAAGCCCACGTCTGCAAACTTGATGATTGAGTTGGAGGCGTGCATGGCCACGCAGTCGTTGGTGAACAGGGAGTACAGGAGTGGGATGAGCACGCACGCTTGTGAGCCCCAGTGTTGAGGGTCAGCAAAGTGGAGATGTTGTTTCCTACCTTCCCCACCTGGGGGCTGCCGTTCAGAAAGTCCAGGACCCAGTTGCACAGGGCGGGGTTGAAACCCAGAGCCTCCAGCTTGATGATGAGCTTGGAGGGTACTATGGTGTTGAATGCTGAGCTGTAGTCAATGAACAGCATTCTTGCATAGGTATTCCTTTTGTCCAGATGGAATAGGGCAGTGTTTAGTGTGATGGCGATTGTGTCGTCTGTGGACCTGTTGGGGCGGTATGCAAACTGAAGTGGGTCTAGGGTGGCTGGTAAGGTGGAGGTGATATGATCCTTGACTAGTCTCTCAAAGCACTTCATGATGACAGAAGTGAGTGCTATGAGGCTGTAGTAATTTAGTTCAGTTATCTTTGCCTTCTTGGGTACAGGAACAATGGTAGCCATGTTGAAGCATGTGGGGACAACAGACTGGGATAGGGAGCGATTGAATATGTCCGTAAACACACCAGCCGGCTGGTCTGCGCATGCTCTGAAGATGCAGCTAGGGATGTTGTCTGGGCCATTGCCTTGCGAGGTTTAACACATTCAAATGTTTTACTCACGTCAGCCACGGATAAGGACGGGGGGTGGGGGGAGACCATGTTAGCGGGCCTGATGACGGTGGCACTGTATTATCCTCAAAGAGGCTAAAGAAGTTGTTTAGTTTGTCTGGAAGCATGACGTCAGTGTCTGTGACATGGCTGGTTTTCTTTTTGTAGTCCGTGATTTCCTGTAGACCCTGCAACATACGTCTTGTGTCTGAGCCATTGAATTGCGACTCCACCTTGTCCCTGTACTGGCATTTTGCTTATTTGATTGCCTTGTGGAGGGAATAACAACACTGTTTATACTCAGTCACATTCCCAGACCTCTTTCCATGGTTAAATGCGGTGGTTCGCGCTTTCAGTGTGCCCGAATGCCACCATCCATCCACGGTTTCTGGTTGGGGTAGGTTTTAATAGTCACAGTGGGTTCAACATCTCCAATGCACTTCTTTATAAATGCACTCACCGAGTCAGCGTACAGGTCAATGTCGTTCTCTGAGGATGACCGGAACATGTTCTGGTCCGCGTGATAAACAATCTTGAAGCGTGGCTTCCAATTGTTCGGACCAGCGTTGAATGGTTCTCGTCACTGGTACATCCTGTTTGAGTTTCTGCCTATAAGACGGTAGGAGCAAGATGGCGTCATGGTCGTATTTTCCGAAGGGAGAGATGGGGGAGGTGCCCATTCGCGTAGCGCAATGAATATGCTGGTAGAATTTAGGTAGCCTTGTTCTCAAATTTGCTTTGTTAAAATCCCAAGCTACAATAAATGCAGCCTCAGGATATATGGTTTCCAGTTTGCATATGGTCCAGTGAAGTTCTTGATGGCCGTCTTGGTGTCTGCTTGAGAGCGAATGTACACAGCTGTGACTATAAATGACGAGATTTCTCTTGGTAGGTAAAATGGCAGGCATTTGATTGTCAGGAATTCTAGTTCGGGTGAGCAAAAGGACTTGAGTTACTGTATGTTGTTATGATTACACCATGAGTCGTTAATCATGAAGCATACACCCCTGCCCTTCCTCTTCCCAGAGAGGTGTTTATCTCTGTCGACACAATGCATGGAGAAGCCCGGTGGCTGAACCGATTCCGACGACATATCCAGAGAGAGCCATGTTTCTGTGAAACAGAGAATTACAATCTCTGATGTCTCTCTGGAAGGCAACCCTTGCTTGAATTTTGTCTACCTTGTTGTCAAGAGACTGTACATTTTGAGATAATATATGACGTAGTGCAGTTTTTATTATTATTATAGGTATTATTTTATAGGTGACCTGAATATTGATTCATTAATCCCATGGATCATGAAATGTGTTTAAACCATTGTATGTTGCCTAATATAGTGTGTTGTCAACAATTCAATCATATTTTTCACATTTTTATTTAAAAATAAATGTACCCTTTTCTTAGTCCACCGTACTTTTTACTGACATATCAACCATTTGGTTAATGAGCACATTTTTACAAAATTCTTGCTTTTTAGCCTTTTTACATTTGAACTATTTGTTTTCATATTCCATACTATCTATTTAAGGTCTCTACTAACAGGAATGGTGCTATATTAATCCCTCACCAATTGAATTCCTGACTTTTATCCAACATCTTTGGTGACTGATTTTCTTACAGCCCTCTGAATGGGCAAAGTTAGAATGCCACAACACTGAACTGCAGAAACCCCAAATCATACAAATTATGTTAATAATTTGCTGGAGGGCTGGGGGAGGGCTGGGGGAGTTGATCAATCAGGTTCAAGTGAAGGTTTGTTTCATATCCACTTCTAAATCTAAACATGTTCTACCAGCCGCTTGAGAACAGGGTTCAGTAAAGGGTAGAACCTTCAAAAATGGTTCCATGTAGCACCAAAAAGGGATATGCTATGGATACAAGACAAACAACCCTTAATTCTATGAGGGGGAGGGTGTGTACATTTTTTTTTTACAGTACAAGGGAAGGGTCATGTGAAAATATTCCCTGTACATTTTGAAATGTCCCTAATTACTTGAAGTGCTTTTGAGATCACTGATCAATAAAACTGAACTGGAAATCACATTTCTTAGTCACATTAAAAAGACATTGGGTCAGAACACAGTTTGGTTGTTCTGATGTCTGATAAACATTATTTGTCCCCATGATGTAACATTATTTGTCCCCATGATGAAGCCAAAGACTCCCTCAACTTGAAGAAATATGGTTCATAATTCACTTAATATGGACATGTTTTATAGTCTATGGAATGTTCCTAAGGAATCCCAATATACATTTTGATTGAAAGTGCTATAAGTGCATACACTATCAAGTTATGCCATCTCATCAACTTCCTTACTGTTAGCTTTCCTACACTAGCCAGCTGAAGTGTGGCATGCCGTCTCGTTTCCTGAGGTAGTGGATTATGTTCCAAACTGAGCACTGACATCACCAAAAACAGTTAGTCTTGCACAGTTTTCCTATTTCTCATGTATAATAACTTTTAAGTGGCCAAATCATCACCCCTACTATATTTTTCCATTTCCCATTTCCCATTTGTTTATTATCTATGCATTGTCACTTAAAAAACTCTACCTACATGTACATATTACCTCAATTACCTCGACTAACCGGTGCCCCCGCACATTGACTCTGTACCGGTGCTGCTCTTTAATGATTTGTTACTGTTATTTGAAATGTTTTACTCAGCTATTTTTTACTTAACACTTATTTTTTCCTTAAACTGCATTGTTGGAGCATGTGACAAATACAATTTGATTTGATTTGAAAGAAAATGTACCTTTTCTCTCATCTCTAACTATCATTAACCCATTTAATCCCCAAATTTTTTTTTGTATGTATATATATATATATATATTGTAGAGGTAGGCTTCAGAACCAAGTGCACGATTCTCTGTCTTTTTCCATTTTTCGTAAACTTTTCTTTTCTTCCTAGAGTCCGTTGTACTGCTTCTCCTTTATTGACTTTTCTATTTTTCTTTTATTGGCTTTTTCAGCCCTTTTTCATTCGCTCTTATCTCCTTTTTCTACTGTCCGTGGTATATCTTGAAGCACTCAATGTGCAGTGGCGCTTTGCATTTCTCACATGCTTAGGTAGTGCTTTTGTAACAATGACGACATCTATGGAACCGGTGCATCGCGTTGATTGGCCAGTGAGAAGCTTTGTCATATCTTGCCTGATCTTCAACAGTAGCAGCCAGTAGAGATCTCCTTCCGTGGCTCAGTGGTTTCGTGCCAAACTTTTGCATAAGAGACTGTGCCACTATCCGTGAGAAGGTGAGCAGGTTGATGGTCCCTCCCATAACATCTCTGTAAAATAAATGTCTGTTTACGAGTGCACTGTTGAGAGACCATGCAAAGATGGGCCACCACCACTCCTTAGACCTGATGGAGATATGGTATCTTGAAACCTGTAGGTTGTGAAGGTCAACACCACCCATGTGCTCATTGTATCGGTTGATGCATTTTGGTTGTGGGACTTTGTCAAAGGCACGTCGCTCCTTGTTCCATCTCTTGACAGAGGTCTTACTGTATTTCTCCTCCATGTTTGTTTGTGGCCACTGTGACAATGCTATTGTCTTTCTAATGGACCAGAAACTTGTCTCCTTGGGTCAGAACCTCAGAGGTTCCCCGGGGTATCTTCATGAAGTCCTGGGGTATCTTCACTCGTTCCAGAGCTCTCAAATCCTCTTTTTGTCATTTCATCGAGGAGTGCAAGCGAAGTGAAGAGGTTGTCATGAAGGAACTTGCAACCTTGAGGCACCTGAAATGGCTCTGCAACACCAAGAACGACACTGGGTCCATGACCCAACCCAGTCTCAGGGAGAAGAGTGTGGGGTGGTGAGGGGTAGGTCATCATCACTGATAACGTTGTTCCTGTCATGATCAGTTTGCATAGGTTCAGCATACACATTCAACAGCCTGGCTGGCAAATGGCCTGTCTCTCCCTCAGAGTCCATATCTGACCCATCGCTATCACAATCTCTGAGGGATAACTGCAATGTTGCACGCCTTGTCTGAGCAGTCACCTAGATACAACATATCCAGAACTTGACTCAAAGTGAAACTGAAAGAAAGAACAGAGTAGAAAGTTAGGTAGAACAAGAACTATGTACGTGTATAACTATGTGTATACGTATGTGTATAGCTGTGTTATCCCGCCGGTCACTATTGTTGCCGTCAACAGGTTTACTCATTCTATGACCACACTGAACAAAGTTGAGTAATTGCAAATGCATATATCAATACTAGACACCTTCAAGATGATGTGTACCAAAACTCTTTGTCCTATCTTAATGTTAACATACTTTACTAATCTTTTGTTTGGGAGCTTTGATGCAGCCATCGTCTTCTCATGGTGCAACCAGGAAGTAAACAGCTCTGGTCATGTGACAATTTACAGTAAACATGTGACACTGCACATATGTCATTGAGACCCTTTATCATTTCAATATTTGCTGGAAATGCATTGATATTTTTTATGCATTGAAACATCATTCAGTAAAATTTTTAGAGCTTTATAACTGGAAACGTTTTTTACGGTCACTATTGTGACTGATGGGATTAAATGGTTTAAGGCTGAAGGACAGGCTAGGTGAGCACAGAAACATCAGATCACGTCATACATTACATCATGCTTTCACAAAATATTTGTTTATCCAACAGTTATTTTTCATTTCTGTGCTCAATTGTGTATGTTTTGTGTGTGTGTGTGTGCAGCTTTATCATGGTCAGTTTTATATAGAGCTATAGCTCAATCGAACTTTTTACCAATCCATATTTCTCAGGCAAAAAGTAAATCCACCTTCAAGAAAAAAACTAAAGAACATCTAATGTGATAGACCATATGACTGGACAGGAAATAGAAAGTATCAACTGAATGTTAAATGTGTTTCCTGTCAGGTGGTTTAATTGTCTGTATTGTCTACTTGTTGAATGTTTGTAAAGTCTTGATTGTGGTTGTTTGTAATGTCTTGTTAATTGATGTTAGACCCCAGGAAGGTTAGCTAGCATTACAGCGTTAGCTAATGGGGATCCTAATAATTTTTTAAATAAAATTACAGTAGGTAGGTAAGCATTGTTAAATGAGGACTAATGACAAATTATGTTACTTGCGTATGTATTAATCCCATTGGTTATGAAATGTGGTTAAACCAATGTATATTGTCAACAGTTCAATCATCTTTTTCAGAAAAATAATTATTTTTAATGATGAGTAAATGTACCCTATTCTTAGTCCACTTTTTACTGACATATCAACCACTTGGTTTAGCAAATTTTTACAAGATTCTAGCTTTTAACCTTTTTACATTTTAACTAATCATTTTCATATTCTTACTATTCAAGGTCTCTACTAACATGAATGGTGCTATATAATTCCCTCACCAATGGAAATCCTGACTTTTATCCAACATCTTTGGTGACTGATTATGAGTTTTCTTACAGCCCTCTGAATGGGCAATCAATTCAAAGTGTGCAGTGGACATTTGATGAATGGAAAGAGACATCTGTCACCAAACACCCAACATTTTAATGCCATTCTGAGATTTTAAATCTTCGACACTGGGTAGGTCTTCAAGATAGAGAGGGATGTATTTTCTGTCAGTCTATATTTTGCTGTTAAAAATTCAAGGCATGATATTGAAGCGCCCGAAGATGCTATGCTTTGTTTATTGGTTGTGTGCTGCATTGGCAAAAAAACCTGTTAGTGTAAAATGCATTGCATTTAATTTATGTAATTTGCATCAAAATGTTGGAAATCTGATATCCCCACTAGTTGATCATTGTCTGCAGCTGGCTCTGATCGTATTGTAGGCCTAATGAAACAGACAGGGAGAGTGAGCTCGTTCATGGTGGACGGAGAACCCTCAACCTTCTGGCCTGTAGCCATGTGTGACATCGACTGTGCCACAAAAGCATGCTGACATGGCAAAGTCAATATCTATGTTTCTTAACACAGGGTTGCTACAGTTATTATTTATGCTCATAAGCATGATTTAGTTAATTCTATGAAGGGTGGGGTATGTTTGTATGAAAATATTATAGAACTGTCCCTAATTTTTAGATCATTTTGAGATCATTCCTCGATACAACTGAACTGAACTGGAAATCCCATTTCTTAGTCACTTTTTTTGTTAGAATTAGAGAAAACAACATTAACGGTTGACTGGGTCAGAATACAGTGTGGTTGTTCTGATGTCTGACAATAGTAGGCTCCCGAGTGGCGCAGCAGTCTAATGCACTGCATCTCAGTGTGGGAGGCCTCACTACAGACCCTGGTTCCATCCTGGGCTGTATCACAACTGGCCGTGATCAGGAGTCCCATAGGGCGGCAAAGGTAGGGATAGTGTAGGGTTTGGACCGGGGTAGGCTGTCATTGTAAATAAGAATTTGTTCTTAACTGACTTGCCTGGTTAAATAAAAAAAAATCTAAATAGTATTTGTCCCCATGATGTAACTGAGACAAAGTCTCCCTCAACTTAATTCAGCTCAGATGGACATTTTTAAAGTGTATGGAGTGTTCCTATGGAATGCCACTATTCATTTTGAACATGCCCTCATGTTCCTTACTGTCAGCTTTCCTACACTAGCCAGCTGACATGTGGCATGCCGTCATGTCTCCTGATTGCGGATTATGGTCCAAACTGAGCAATGACATAACTCAAAACAGTCTGACACAGTTATCATGTTTCCTATTTAAAGAAGCCTTTGAGTTACTAAAACATAACTCATACTATATATTACCCATTAAAATGGTCAGTTGAGAATATGTACCTTTTCTCTCTCTCTACCAGTAAGGCTGAAGGACAGGCTAGGTGGGCACAGCAACATCCAATCCTGTTATAAATTACACAATGTTTTCACAAATTATTTGTTTATCCAACCGTTTTTTTATTTCTGTGCTCACTTGTGTGTGTGTGTGTGTGTGTGTGTGTGTGTGTGTGTGTNTCAGGGATAAATAGAGAGGCAGAGCTCAGAGTTTGTCAGAAGGCTGACCTGACAGGGTCACACACAGGACCAAGCAGGAGCAGGACCTCAGCATTTTGACCTTTATTACAAATGGAGAAACATGAAGATGATCAATACTGTTTTCAAGACAGAAACTCTTCTTGCAGAAAGGCTTTGCTATCGACATCTATCTACATAACACTGTACATCTTCTTCTCATTGATTTCAGCAGTTACAGTATTTTTGAACGTACTGGTGATCATCTCCATCTCTCACTTCAAGCAGCTCCACACTCCAACCAACCTCCTCATCCTCTCTCTGGCTGTGTCAGATCTCCTGGTGGGACTGATTGTTATACCAGTAACAACTGTAGCAATAATAGAACCATGCTGGGATTTTGGGGAATATTTCTGTGTGTTTCAATTCTACATCACTTGTTTATGTACTTTTTTATCTCTGGGCAATTTGGTCTTGATATCTATTGACCGCTATGTTGCTGTGTGTGATCCCTTATTGTACCACTCTAAAATAACAACAACAAGAATTATGTGTTGTATATCCATTACCTGGTGTTTTTGTTTCATATATCGTGCTGCTATTATAAAAAACTTTGTAAATGTACAGGTACCCAGTAGGTGTTTAAATGAATGTGTTATTTTAGAACGGTTAAATTGGGTTACTTTAATTGACGTTGTAATTTCAATGGTTATCCCGTGCTCTATTATTATAACACTTTATATGAAAATCTTTGTGGTGGCCAGATCACAGGCCAGAAAGGTATTTTCAAAAGAGGCTGCCAGTGTGTCTGGTGTTAAAACTGTACAGGCAAATAAGTCTGAGAGAAAAGCAACAAAAACTCTAGCTATTGTTGTTTTCAACTATCTCATTTGTTGGATTCCATTTCTTTTTATTTTCTTTCTTTCTTTCTTAATTGAAAATTTATTATCATTGTTCATCAGCTTTTTGCCACTTGTTAACTCCTTAATTAATCCAATCATTTATGCCTTATTTTATCCATGGTTCAAAATGACATTTAAACATATTTTAACTCTGAAGGTAAGATGTTCATAGTTCCTTTTTTTTTAATATAAATTGTTGTAATTGCTTTTATCATGTAACAATACACCGACATTACTTACGTCAGTGTTGTCTTCATAGATACATGTGTTGATACAGAATTATTTGGCTGGATTGGAAGAAGGCATACAATTGTTTAACAAAAGACATTGTAGTCATTTTGGGTTTATTCCAAATAGTCTGTTTCTGTTCCATGTTATATAATGTGGACCCCAGGAAGATTAGCTGCTGCTTTTGCAGTGGCTAATGGGGATCCTAATAAATACCAAATACCAGAAGTACATTTTGAGGATGTCATGAGGCATTATTTATTTTGTCTAACATTACCCTCTACTGGCGCAATTGGGACACACCGCCTTCCACAAATGCAATATGAACACTCTCACTACCACCACTCTCACTACCACTACTCTCACTACCACTACTCTCACTACCACTACTCTCACTACCACTACTCTCACTACCACTACTCTCACTACATGACGGCTGTCAGGTCAGAGGTCATGCCAGAGCAGCTCTCTCAGATGCTCTTTACTCTGAATGAGCATAGAGTTTGGGTATCACACTAAAGAATTTATAATGGATTAGTAAATAGTTTATTCATAATTAATGTATCATTACTCCCACATTTGTTTAAGTCAGCTAGTTATTCACACATTTATAAACAACTTTCATAGTATCTAATAATGATTCATAAGATCATTCATAAGAATTTTAATAAATGTCCTCATAAACCATGTACTGATCATTAGTAAAGTAGTTTTGCAGTCTCTAATCTAAAGTGAGGACTATCCATACTTTCTTGATACTTTATAACTGTATTGAACAGTGACCAGTGTAATTTATCACTAATAGATGGACATGTTATTGGTAGACATCCCAGCAGTACCTGATGCTCCTTAAGGTCTCAAAATGACCTAGAACACATCAATGGTTAAACAATAAGAAACAACACAGAGGATGTTAAAGGAAATATATTGAACATTTTATTCCAAAACAGTCACACTGTTGTAGTAGTGTGTTGAAGGAAGTAACGTGTTTGTCTGAAAATGCTAGCATTAGTGTTTGTTGGCAGTGACTATCAAAACCAAAGTGTGGATTGCAGTCACTCATTAGAGCAGTTCATAGACTGTTTACAGGGTAAGGAACCAATATCTAAATACATAATTTAACTGAACATTACAGTTAAAGGGTTACTACCTTTAATATACTACAAGTGAAGATGTCCAAATACTTATGAATTCTTCAAATTTCAATTAGAACCGTAGGATCATGGTTCTTTATACCTTCAACTGTCTCTTCTTGAAAAGCATCTTGAAATCATTTATTTCATCTTCAATTCTTATTACTAACAACAATGGCAATTTGCATAGCATTTTTACTCATCTCAACAATATTAAAAAAAAATACTTTAGGTCTGCTTCAATGGCTTTTATACTGTAGGTAGGTAAAGCATTACTAGATCTGGACTGATGACAAATTTTAACAAATGATGTTAATTGCAGATGTATGTAATAAAATAATGCTTTTTCAGATGGTGTTGATTTTATTCCATTTCAATAAAAACAGGTCCTTCCACCATGTTTCCCCCATGTTCAGACTACATTTTGAGATAATATATGGTGGCAATATTTGCAGTTTTTATTATTATTATAGGTATTATTTTACCTGTTCAGGAGTCTTATGGCTTGGGGGTAAAAACTGTTGAGAAGCCTTTTTGTCCTATACTTGGCACTCCGGTACCGCTGGCCATGCGCTGGCCATTTTTGACACCGCCTGGTGTAGAGGTCCTGGATGACAGGCAGTTTAGCCTGCAGTGATGTACTGGGCCGTACGCACTACCCTCTGTAGTGTCTTGCGGTTGGAGGCCAAGCAATTGCCGTACTAGGCAGAGATGCAATCAGTCAGGATGCTCTCGATGTTGCAGCTGTAGAACCTTTTGAGGATCTCAGGACCCATGCCAAATCTTTTTAGTTTCCTGAGGGGGAATAGGCTTTGTCGTGCCCTCTTCACAACTGTCTTGGTGTGTTTGGACCATTCTAGTTTGTTGGTGATGTGGACACCAAGGATCTTGAAGCTCTCAACTTGGAGTGTGGAGCTAAAAATAGTATGGGTGATGTTTTGGTCACTCAAAGGCTATTTTTCATGGGAAATATGATCTGTGTAAGAGTAACTGTTTTGGTTGATGTCAATGCTCAGTTTGTAAGTTGATGAGGGCATAAGTCTATGGTGTACGCGCTTATAGCAAATGGAATCAAAATTGTGGCATTCCATAGAAACATTCCATAGACTTGGAAAAATGTTCATATAAATGCTTCTTCAAGTTGTGGGAGACTTTGGCTCAGTTACATCATGGGGACAATATTTTTTATTTGTTTCATTTTCTTTTCTTTTATATTTTATAAACAATACAAAACATACACGCGCACATACAAATAACGACATAATGTAAACATCAACTACACCTGCCCACTAGCATACACCCCCAACACGCACATCCCTTTCTGCCACATGGCCTCAAATGGCACCATTCTGTTTCTCTCCATCACCCATGTAGTTTCAATATTTAGAAAATAAAGAATTTGACCTCTCCATTGTGTTAATAACAGAAGATTGATTGATTAAAGTATGCTTCTTTTTATTTAAGATGATTGACAAGAAAAGTATCGTCCAACCCATCGGGTATCTCACTGCACCCTCAGATGCCATGTCTGGAAATATGCAGGCAGACGGTTTAAAAGTAAATTCACATTGTGATACTTCTGACAGCCAACTTTCTCTCTCTGCACATCACTTTCCGCCACATGGCCTAATCTCTGCACATCACTTTCCGCCACATGGCCTAATCTCTGCACATCACTTTCCGCCACATGGCCTAATCTCTGCACATCACTTTCCGCCACATGGCCTAATCTCTGCACAT
>QNTS01000442.1:464990-504471 GCA_003317085.1 Hucho hucho | reverse complement strand
TGACCAAATACTTATTTTCCACCATAATTTGCAAATAAATTCATTAAAAATCCTACAATGTGATTCTCTGGATTTTTTTTCCTCATTTTGTCTGTCATAGTTGAAGTGTACCTATGATGAAAATTACAGGCCTCTCTCATCTTTTTAAGTGAGAGAACTTGCACAATTGGTGGCTGACTAAATACTTTTTTGCCCCACTGTATATAGAGAAGGGCACAGACAGACAGGGTCGGAGCCAGGGTCCGACGGGAGCCCGGGTGGCAGGCAAGCCTAGAGGAATGGGCCCACTCCAGGACTGCTGAGTGGACAGGCACAAGGTGGAAAGGATGGTCTCGGGCTCCGGGGTGGTAACCGTGGGGCTATAGCAGCGAGACAGGGCATCTGGCTTGACGTTCTTGGACCCTGGCCGGTAACAGAGGGAAAAGTTGAACTGGGTATATAGCAGGGCCCATCTCGCTTGCCTGGAGTTGAGGCGCTTGGCGGTGCTGAGATACTCCAGGTTTTTGTGGTCGGTCCACACAATGAACGGATGTTCCGCCCCTTCCAGCCAGTGCCTTTATTGCTCCAACACCATCTTTACCGAGGGAAGCTCCCGATTCCCCACATTATAGTTCCTCTCCGTGGCGTTTTTGGTGGTTGGAGAAGAAGGCGCAGGGACGCAGCTTAAGGTCCAGGGTAGAATGTTGGAACAGGACAACCCCCACTCCGACATCTGAAGCATTGGCCTCCACCACGAACTGAAGGGTCAGGATGAACCAAGACAGGAGCAGTGGTGAAGCAGTGTTTGAGGTCCCGGATAGGCCCGGTCAGTGGCAGAGGACCACGTGAACGGAACCTTGGTAGAGATGAGTGCAGACAGGGGGGAAGCCAGGGTGCTGTAACCCCAGATAAAGCGGCGATAAAAGTTGGCAAACCCCAGGAAACGTTGCAGCTGCAGCCTGGACATAGGCTGAGGCCAATCCACCACCGCTCTCACCTTCCCGGGATCCATCTGGACACAACCCAGCAGAGATGATGTAACCCAGAAATAGGATGGTGGAGCGATGGAACTCGCACTTCTCCTTCTTCACAAACAGCTGATTCTCCAGAAGGCATTGAAGAACCTGCCGGACGTGGAGCACGTGTTCTTGGGGGGAGCAGGAGAAGACGAGGATGTCATCAATGTAGACGAAGTCGAACCGGTTCAACATGTTGCGTATAACATCATTTACCAGAAATTGGAACACAGCAGGGGCATTGGTGAGGCCAAAAAGCATGTCCAGATACTCGTAGTGGCCGCTGGCCGTGTTGAAGTGGGTCTTCCACTCGTCCCCCTCTCGTATCGGCACCAGGTGGTAGGCGTTCCATAGATCTCCAGCTTGGAAAACACAGTGGCCCCCTGGAGCGGCTCGAAGACCGAGGAAATGAGTGAGTCCCCAGTAGTCAATGCACGGGTGCAGGGTCTTGTTCATTTTCTCCACGAAGAAAACCCTGCGCCGGCGGGAGAGGAAGAGGTACGGATAAATCCTGCAGCTAGGGAGTGTAGGTCTCCATAGCCTTGGTCTCCGGTCCCGACAGAGAGTACAGGCGTCCCCGGGGCGGCGTGGTGCTAGGGAGAAGGTTAATCCCGCAGTCATAGGGTCAGTTCGGCGGAAGCGAAGTGGCCCGGGCCTTGCTGAACACCTCCCGGAAGTCCTTGTAATCTGCGGGTATGGTGGAGAGGTCCGGGGCACCTTCCAGGCCCCCAGGAAGAGGTCCCGGGGCACGTTGCGCTGACTTCAGACAATGGGCGTGGCAGAACGGACTCCAGCCCATGATGGCACCAGTAGACCAGTTGATGAGGGGATTGTGTCGCTGGAACCAGGAGAATCCCAAAACCACGGGAATCTGAGGAGACTTGATGAATAGAAATGGAATTGTCTCACTGTGATTCCCTGACACCCGGATGTTGATGGAGCGCCCGTCCAGCGTTTTAACATCCATGGGAATGGAAAGGGACTGAGTAGGGATATTCAGCTCGGAAGCCAGGGTAGCATCCAAGAAGGTCTCATCAGCCCCAGAGTAAATGAGGACCCAAAGAGATTTAGACTGGTTTCCCCACAGCAGAATGGCATGAAAAGGGGTGCGAGCAAGGGAAGCAGAAAAGTTCTCCATATGGCCCACCAGAGTACTCGTTCCTACTGGTGAGCCTGGTCTTTTAAGTAAAACTACTTTAAAGTAATACTTAAGTAGTTTTGGGGGGTATCTGTACTTTACTATTTATATTTTTTCCAACTTTTACTTTAACTTCACTACATTCCTAAAAAAATTGCATTCAACACCATAGTACCCTCCAAGCTCATAATTAAGCTTGAGGCCCTGGGTTTGAACCCCGCTCTGTGCATCTGGGTCCTGGACTTCCTTATGGGCCGCCCTTAGGTTGGTGAAGGTAGAAAACATCACCTCCACTCCTCAACACTGGGGCCCCACAAGGGTGCGTGCTCAGCCCCCTCCTGTACTCCCTGTTCACCCATGACTGCGTGGCCAAGCCCACCTCCAACTCAATCATCAAGTTTGCAGACGACACAACAGTAGGAGGCTTGATTACCGACATTGACGAGACAGCCTACAGGGAGGAGGTGAGGGCTCTGTGAGTGTGGTGCCTGGAAAATAACCTCTCACTCAACGTCAACAAAACAAAGGAGATGATCGTGGACTTCAGGAAACAGCAGAGGGTGCACCCCCCTATCTACATTGACGGGACCGCAGTGGAGAAGGTGGAAGGTTTTAAGTTCCTTGGCATACACATCACTGACAAACTGAAATGGACCACCCACACAGACAGTGTGGTGAAGAAGGTGCAACAGAGCCTCTTCAACCTCAGGAGGCTAAATAAATTAAACTACCTGCCCTCCAGGACACCTACACCACCCGATGTCACAGGAAGGCCAAAAAGATCATCAAGGACAACAACCACCCGAGCCACTGCCTGTTCATCCCGCTATCATCCAGATGGTGAGGTCAGTACAGGCGCATCAAAGCTGGTACCGAAAGAAAGATCTATCTCAAGGCCATCAGAATGTTAAACAGCCATCACTAGCACATTAGAGGTTGCTGCCTATATGCATAGACTAGGAATCACTGGCCACTTTAAGGAATGGAACACTAGTCACTTTAATAATGTTTAATAATGTTTACATATCTGGCATTACCAACTGAGGCATCAAGCCAGCTGAGGCATCCCCGGTTGTTTCAGCAGCCGCCCTTGGACCCGACGTAACTAGTGAAAAAGCATACAAAATATCCCTGTTGCTTCCCTTTGGCGAGGCGTTATTCTGTAATAGGTACACTAAGAGTCGGGAAGCAAGTACAGGGAGTGAATTTAATAAATAAACAAACATGGAACAAAACAAAAAACACGAGTAGCGTACAGATATGAAACATATGAACAGAAACAACTCCTGAGGAAAGATGCAAAGATGACAGATGTAGGGGAGGTAATAAGGAAGGTGATGGAGTCCAGGTGAGTCTCATGAGGCACAGGTGCGCATACCGATGGTGGCAGGTGTGCGTAATGACGAGTAAACTGGCAACATCGAGCCCCAGAGAGGGGGAGCGGGAGTAGACTTTTTTTATTCACCCCATTGTTACATAAACCACACTCTAGCTTTCATTTGTGTTACAATAGAGATTTACAAATGTCAATAGATAATTGCATAATATGTCATTGTTGATTCAATTCTCGATTTTCTCAATTGTGATCCCATTGCTTTTTGGTTTATAGACATGCTCTGCCAGTCCTAAATCGAGACAGAATCCATACAGTTGAAGTCGGAAGTTTACATACACCTTAGCCAAATACATTTAAACTCAGTTTTTCACAATTCCTGAAATTTAATCCTAGTAAAAATTCCTTGTCTTAGGTCAGTTATGATCACCACTTTATTTTAAGAATGTGAAATGTCAGAATAATAGTAGAGAGAATGATTTATTTCAGCTTTTATTTCTTTCATCACATTCCCAGTGGGTCAGAAGTTTACATACACTCAATTTGTATTTGGTAGCATTGCCTTTAAATTGTTTAACTTTAACGGGTAGCCTTCCACAATTTTCCCACAATAAGTTGGGTGAATTTTGGCCCATTCCTCCTGACAGAGCTAGTGTAACTGAGTCAGGTGTGTAGGCCTCCTTGCTCGCACACGCTTTTTCAGTTCTGCCCACACATTTTCTATAGGATTGAGGTCAGGGCTTTGTGATGGCCACTCCAATACCTTGACTTTGTTGTCCTTAAGCCATTTAGCCACAACTTTGGAAGTATGCTTGGGGTCATTGTCCATTTGGAAGACCCATTTGCGACCAAGCTTCAACTTCCTGACTGATGTCTTGAGATGTTGCTTCAATATATCCACATAATTTTACTTCCTCAAGATGCCATCTATTTTGTGAAGTGCACCAGTCCCTCCTGCAGCAAAGCACCCCACAAATCAAATCAAATCAAATTGTATTTGTCACATACACATGGTTAGCAGATGTTAATGCGAGTGTAGCGAAATGCTTGTGCTTCTAGTTCCGACCATGCAGTAGTATCTAACAAGTAATCTAACAATTTCACAACAACTACCTTATACACACAAGTGTAAAGGATTCAATAGATGGTATAGAGTACAGTGTATACATTTGATATGAGTAATGTCAGATATGTAAACATTATATACAAAATTGTTTAAAGTGGATAGTGATACATTTGTTACATCCAATTTTCTATTATTTAAAGTGGCTAGAGATTTAAATCAGTATGTTGGCAGCAGCCACTCAATGTTAGTGGTGGCTTTTTAACAGTCTGACGGCCTTGAGATAGACGGCCTTTTTCAGTCTCTCGGTCCCAGCTTTGATGCACCTGTACTGACCTCGCCTTCTGGATGATAGCGGGGTGAACAGGCAGTGGCTCGGGTGGTTGTTGTCCTTGATGATCTTTTTGGCCTTCCTGTGACATCGGGTGGTGTAAGTGTCCTGGAGGGCAGGTAGTTTACCCCCGGTGATGCGTTGTGCAGTCCTCACTACCCTCTGGAGAGCCTTACGGTTGTGGGCGGAGCAGTTGCCGTACCAGGCGGTGATACAGCCCGACAGGATGCTCTCAATTGTGCATCTGTAGAAGTTTGTGAGTGTTTTTGGTGACAAGCCGAATTTCTTCAGCCTCCTGAGGTTGAAGTGGCACTGTTGCGCCTTCTACACCACACTGTCTGTGTGGGTGGACCATTTCAGTTTGTCCGTGATGTGTACGCCGAGGAACTTAAAACTTTCCACCTTCTCCACTACTGTCCCGTCGATGTGGATAGGGGGTGCTCCCTCTGCTGTTTCCTGAAGTCCACGATCATCTCCTTAGTTTTGTTGACGTTGAGTGAGAGGTTATTTTCCTGACACCACACTCCGAGGGCCCTCACCTCTCCCTGTAGGCCGTCTCGTCGTTGTTGGTAATCAAGCCTACCACTGTAGTGTCGTCAGCAAACTTGATGATTGAGTTGGAGGTGGGCTTGTAGACGCAGTCATGGGTGAACAGGGAGTACAGGAGAGGGCTGAGAACGCACCCTTTTGGGGTGTTTTGAGGATCAGCGGGGTGGAGAGGTTGTTTCCTACCCTCACCACCTGGGGCCGTCCCGTCAGGAAGTCCAGGACCCAGTTGCACAGGGCTGGGTCGAGACCTAGGGACTCGAGCTTAATGACGAGTTTGGAGGTACTATGGTGTTAAATGCTGAGCTGTAGTCGATGAACATCATTCTTAAATAGTTATTCCTCTTGTCCAGATGGGATAGGGACGTGTGCAATGATGATGCTGCCACCCCTGTGCTTCACGGTTGGGATGGTGTTCTTCGGCTTGCAAGCCTCCCCCTTTTTCCTCCAAACATAACGATGGTCATTATGGCCAAACAGTTCTATTTTTGTTTCATCAGACAAGAGGACATTTCTCCAAAAAGTATGATCTTTGTCCCCATGTATAGTTGCAAACCGTAGTCTGGATTTTTTATGGCGCTTTAGGAGCATTGGCTTCTTGCTGAGCGGCCTGTCAGGTTATGTCGATATAGGACTCGTTTTACTTTGGATATAGATACTTTTGTACCTGTTTCCTCCAGCATTTTCACAAGGTCCTTTGCTGTTGTTCTGAGATTGATTTGCACTTTTCGCACCAAAGTACGTTCTTCTCTAGAAGACAGAACGCATCTCCTTCCNTATTTGCAAATTATGGTGGAAAATAAGTATTTGGTCAATAACAAAAGTTTATCTCAATACTTTGTTATATACCCTTTGTTGGCAATGACAGAGGTCAAACGTTTTCTGTAAGTCTTCACAAGGTTTTCACACACTGTTGCTGGTATTTTGGCCCATTCCTCCATGCAGATCTCCTCTAGAGCAGTGATGTTTTGGGGCTGTCGCTGGGCAACACGGACTTTCAACTCCCTCCAAAGATTTTCTATGGGGTTGAGATCTGGAGACTGGCTAGGCCACTCCAGGACCTTGAAATGCTTCTTACGAAGCCACTCCTTCGTTGCCCGGGCGGTGTGTTTGGGATCATTGTCATGCTGAAAGACCCAGCCACGTTTCATCTTCAATGCCCTTGCTGATGGAAGGAGGTTTTCACTCAAAATCTCACGATACATGGCCCCATTCATTCTTTCCTTTACACGGATCAGTCGTCCTGGTCCCTTTGCAGAAAAACAGCCCCAAAGCATGATGTTTCCACCCCCATGCTTCACAGTAGGTATGGTGTTCTTTGGATGCAACTCAGCATTCTTTGTCCTCCAAACACGACGAGTTGAGTTTTTACCAAAAAGTTCTATTTTGGTTTCATCTGACATTCTCCCAATCCTCATCTGGATCATCCAAATGCTCTCTAGCAAACTTCAGACGGGCCTGAACATGTACTGGCTTAAGCAGGGGGACACGTCTGGCACTGCAGGATTTGAGTCCCTGGCGGCGTAGTGTGTTACTGATGGTAGGCTTTGTTACTTTGATCCCAGCTCTCTGCAGGTCATTCACTAGGTCCCCCCGTGTGGTTCTGGGATTTTTGCTCACCGTTCTTGTGATCATTTTGACCCCACGGGGTGAGATCTTGCGTGGAGCCCCAGATCGAGGAAGATTATCAGTGGTCTTGTATGTCTTCCATTTCCTAATAATTGCTCCCACAGTTGATTTCTTCAAACCAAGCTGCTTACCTATTGCAGATTCAGTCTTTCCAACCTGGTGCAGGTCTACAATTTTGTTTCTGGTGTCCTTTGACAGCTCTTTGGTCTTGGCCATAGTGGAGTTTGGAGTGTGACTGTTTGAGGTTGTGGACAGGTGTCTTTTATACTGATAACAAGTTCAAACAGGTGCCATTAATACAGGTAACGAGTGGAGGACAGAGGAGCCTCTTAAAGAAGAAGTTACAGGTCTGTGAGAGCCAGAAATCTTGCTTGTTTATATGTGACCAAATACTTATTTTCCACCATAATTTGCAAATAAATTCATAAAAAATCCTACAATGTGATTTTCTGGATTTTTTCATTTTGTCTGTCATAGTTGAAGTGTACCTATGATGAAAATTACAGGCCTCTCTCATCTTTTTAAGTTGGAGAACTTGCACAATTGGTGGCTGACTAAATACTTTTTTGCCCCACTGTAGGTGACGGTTTTGGAGAGTCTGGCGTGCCCAAAGTAAAATGCATGCCACTCAGGCCCAGAAAATAGGATATGCACATAATTAGTACTATTGGATAGGAAACACTCTGAAGTTTTTAAGAGTGTTAAAATAATGTATGTGGGTATAACAGAAGTGATATAGCAAGCAAAAACCATCCGGCTTTGCAGTTTTTTTTGTAAATGAGCATCTTCTCCATTGTGCCTATTGCATTTAACTTTATGTAG
The DNA here is from genome assembly GCA_003317085.1 of Hucho hucho. Lineage (NCBI taxonomy): Eukaryota > Metazoa > Chordata > Actinopteri > Salmoniformes > Salmonidae > Hucho > Hucho hucho. Next base: position 496,614 of record QNTS01000442.1, on the reverse strand, counting down.
GACTGAGACTGCAGTACCTATGGCTTCCACTAGATGTCAACAGTCTATATACAAAGTCTGGGAATTCTAGGAGTGACCAGAACAGATAGGAACAGGAAATTGTCAGGCGACCACTTTTGTAGACAAGGTTTGACGCGCGTGAGATTGTGAACGCGCACCACTTTATTTTTCTTTCCTATCGTTCACGTTATCGTCCAGTTGAAATATTACAGCAAATATACCCAAAAGGATACCTAAGGATACATAAAAAATGATGTTTGATTTGTTTGTAGAAAGTGTATAGGTATAAGTTGAACGTTTTCTCTTCACGGTTCAATGGGCGACTCAACGGTGGATTTTATGATCATAACGTGCCAACCAAACAGAGATTTATGGATATTTCTAACAAAAGAACCATTGGATGTCTTCGTTGGACACTTGGGAAGCTCTCAGCAGAAGTTCTTCGAAAGGTAAGGGATTTTATATTAGCGATTTTATGCGTTTTGTGAGACCCGCGATGGTTATGGATTTATGCTAATGCATAAAATATGAGAGGGGCTATCCTCAAACAATCAAATGTTGTGCTTTCGCCGCAAAGCCTTTTTGAAATCTGACAACGCTGTGATATTGCCAAGAATCAGAGCTTTTGATGACTATGCAACACTTGTATATTGATGAATGTTTAATAATAGCGCCCCAAAACTCCGTAAGTAGTTAACAAGACATTTGTGGACTGGTTGAAAAACGAGTTTTAATGATTACAACCTAAGTGTATGTAAACTTCCGACTTCAACTCTATGTGATTGTTATAAAGGGTCTATGTTGTGGGGGAGCAAACAGTGTTCCTGGGAGGGTGAGCTTTCAGGAATGGGGTCACTATAAATATGCGAGAAGCGATAGAAACCAGGATGTATTTCCCAGAAACTAATGGTGTAAATCAAAGGTACTGTAGATATTCCATAAAAAATCTGCAGTTTACAGCTACAATTGTCATTTACAACATTAACAATGTCTACACTGTATTTCTGATTAATTTTATGTTATTTTAATGAACAGAAAAAGTGCTTTTCTTTTTAAAGCAAGGAAATTTCTAAGTGACCCCAAACTTTTGAATGGTAGTGTATATTGGGAGTAGTGCCTTTTTTCAGTCACAGTGTGTTATATGTGCAAAAGTACTATCTCACAACTCAATGAAACATTCACTCTTACGCAGAAATTTAGAAACTAAATATGCCAATTTTTTTAAATACGTCACAGGAGTTTTTTGAGCGAGAATTAAGACAATTTTTGAGTAGTAAGACATGTATAAAAGCAACAGATACCATTAATAAGAAGGAGCTAGAAGCGTCTTATATGGTAAGCTACCGAGTGGCTAGGACAGGCAAGCCCCATACTATTGTGGAGGACTTAATTCTTCCTGCTGCCGCGGATATGGCTGGGACAATGCTTGGGGAAAAGGCTAAAAAAACTATACAGACAATGCCTTCATCAAACAACACTGTTTCACAACGCATTAGTGACATGGCAGGAGATGTTTTGAAACAATTACTGCTTGGCATACAAGCCAGTGAATTCTATGCGTTACAGCTGGATGAGTCAACAGACGTGGCGGGCCTGGCACAGCTCCTGGTATATGTCCGTTACATTTATGGGGGGGTAAATTAACCTATTAGGGAGCGGCGGCAGTGTTCAGAGTTATGGAGAGTCTGGCATGCCCAAAGTAAAATGCCTGCTACTCAGGCCCAGAAACTAGGATATGCACATTAGTAGTATTGGATAGAAAACACTCTGAAGTTTCTAAAACTGTTAAAGTAATGTCTGTGAGTATAACAGAACTGATTTGGCAGGCAAAACCCAGAGGAAAATCCATCCAGAAAAATGTGATTCTGTGAGGTGCCTCTTTTCCCATTGACTTGGTATAGGAAATACTGGAGTCCAGCTCCCAGGTTGCAGTACCTATGGCTTCCACTAGATGGTATCTCTACTGATGGAGCAAAAGCCATGACAAGGAGACATAGTGGAGTGGTAACGCGCGTGCAAGCAGTTGATCCCGACGCCAATTGGGTACACTGCAGCATCCACCGAGAGGCTTTTGCTGCCAAGTGGAATGCCTGAGAGCTTGAAAGACGTTTTGGACACTACAGTGAAAATGGTTAACTTTGTTAAAGCAAGGCCCCTGAATTCGTGTGCATTTTCTGCATTATGCAATGATATGGGCAGCGACCATGTAATCCTTTTACAACATACAGAAGTGCGCTGGTTATCAATGGGCAAAGTACTGACACTTAAATTGAGAGACGAGCTTGAAGATTTCTTTACTGACCATAATTTTCACTTGTCTGACTGCTTGCATGAGGACGAGTTTCTCACACGACTGGCCTATCTGGGTGACATTTTTTCTCACCTGAATGAACTTAATCTAGGATTACAGGGACTCTCCGCAACTTTGAGGCTCTGATTAAGAATTTTGAGCTCATGTCTGTCTGCATTAACAAGGTCAACACACAGGTCTTTCCATCATTGTATGATTTTTTGTGTGCAAATTAACTCAAGCTTACGGACAATGTCAAATGTGACATAGCGATGCACCTGAGTGAGCTGGGTGGGCAATTACGCAGGTACTTTCCCAAAACGACAAAATACTGGATTGGTTAGCCCATTCATGCCCTGCCTCCAGTCCACTTACCGATATCTGAACAAGAGAGCCTCATCGAAATTGCAACAAGCGGTTCTGAGAAAATTATCTAATCAGAAGCCACTGCCAGATTTCTGGATAGGGCTGCGCTAAGAGTATCCTGCCTTGGCAAATCGGGCTGTTAAGACACTGATGCCTATTGCAAACACATACCTATGTGAGAGTGGGTTCTTGGCTCTCACAAGCATGAAAACTAAATACAGGCACAGACTGTGTGTGGAAAATGATTTAAGACTGAGAATCTCTCCAATACAACCCAACATTGCAGAGTTATGTGCATGCTTTCAAGCATTCCCTTCTCATTAACCTGTGGTGAGTTATTCACCATTTTTGATGAACAAATAAGGTTTTATTTGTAAGATGGCTAAATAAAGAGCAAAATTATTGATTATTATTATATTATTATGTGTGCCCTGGTCCTAAGAGCTCTTTGTCACTTCCCACAGGCCAGGTTGTGGCAAAAACTCACACTCATTCTTATGTTCAATAAATGTATCTTACATTGTGTGTGACAGGCTTACAACGTTGGCAAAAAAACAACATTTGAGAGTGCGCTGACTCTGGTGCTAGAGGGGTACACAGCTGTAGGTTGAATGTTTGATGGGGTACGGGACTATAAAACGTTTGTGAACCACTGGTCTACACTAAAGAATATGAATTTAGGCATAAGTTATATGCATGAAAATAAAGATGGTTAAAACATGTGACAAGATTAGAGAGATTTTTGGACACTATAAGAATAACCAGCACACTTCTGTATGTTGTAGGCCTTGTTATGGATAAATGTCTATAAAAATAGATTGGTGAAAGATATCTGCTCCGTTTTTTGGGGCCCATGTTGACAAGGTGTTGGTGAATCACTAGAGGGGAATATTGACCAAATGGGATGCAAACTCAAAAAATGAATACGTTGTGTAAGGTGTATTCTTTTGTTTCACAGTAGATTTGTTTAAGACTGCCAAGAAACACTCTGTGTGCCCCTGATTTAGCCCAATGCATTAAAAGGTTGTTAAGGGGGTAACATTATCTGTTTAAGTCATAAGGGTCCATCTTAAAGAGTACAATGACCCCTTTTTTTTATTTTTTTTATTGACTGAGACATTCCCTGGACATTCCATCATCGGACATCCTAGGATTTTCCCCCTGAGATCTCTTTTTAAGGTTAAAGGTTAGACAGGTTTAAAACAGTTGTTTCAAAGACACTAGTGGCACCCCTTTGTGTACATATAGTTCCCTTGTATGTAAGGGACCCCCTAGATGAGTAACCCTTTCACCAATAAAATATTTATCGCAGAGAATTATTTGTAAGATTAAACAACATTAAACAAGTTTTAAAAAAACTGTTGTTTCAAAGAAACACCACACACGCTCACACACACACACCAACAAATACATTTCTCTTGTGTGGAGAGAGAGAGAGATGTGCAGATCAGAGAGACACACAGACAGAGACAGAGATTTCATTATAGGTAAATTACATTTTCTTTCAAGCCTTTTATTTTCTTCTAAAACTTTAGTACAGAAATGCATACATATTACAATTATTAAATAGTTCCATATACAATATAAATGTGTAAAATAAATTGTACCTTCATTTAACTAGGCAAGTCAGTTAAGAACAAATAATTTTTTACAATGGCGGCCTAGGAACAGTTGGTTAACTGACTTGTTCAGGGGCAGAACACCAGATGTTTACCTTGTCAGCTCGGGGATTCAAAATAGCAACCTTTCGGTTACTGGCTCAACGCCCTAACCACAAGGCTACCTGCCTACCTGCCCCTTAACTATAACACTAATGTTTTTTTACTAAACCTTTACATAAATCATACACATTATTATTACACAATACTACAAATTACTACAAAATACATGTTTATATTCATAATTATTTTTTGTATGTGTTCTGTTTTTGATGATAGATCAACCTTCTTACTGTAAGCCCAAGTTTTGTCTTTAGGACAGAAGTGACCATCTTCGTAAATGTTCACGTTGGTGGAAAACTGTTGCACTTGTTTCATCATATCAAGCACCTTAAACCAATCTCGACACTTGAAGCTGAAGACAGGCACAAAATAGTTGACCCCTGTGCAAGCATTTGAAAATACATACGAAATAATAGATATAGTGGAATTTGCTCTACTGAATTTAGAACAACCTACAATTGTCACTTTGGAGTCTGGACTATATGCTACTGAAGAGATTCAAATGGCTTTCAAATCATCTCGCCCGCAGACTTCCTCTTCCAATGCATACCCAGGCTGGGATGTTCCACTCAGTGCCTATTCGATCTGATGTAGAGCATGTCTTATCTCAAGCCATTCTCTCATGCGAAACGCAGAAGAAAAACTCCCAGTTTTTCAATCAAATCAAAATCAAATCAAATTTTATTTGTCACATACACATGTTTAGCAGATGTTAATGCGAGAGTAGTGAAATGCTTGTGCTTCTAGTTCTGACCATGCAGTAGTACCTAACAAGTAATCTAACAATTTCACACCGACTACCTTATATACACAAGTGTAAAGGAATGAATAAGAATATGTACATATAAATATGTGGATGAGCGATGGCCGAACGGCATAGGCAAGATGCAGTAGATGGTATAGAGCACAGTATATACATATGAGATGAGTAATGTAGGAAATGTAAACATTATATAAAGTGGCATTGTTTGAAGTGGCTAGTGATACATTTATTACATCAAATTGTTTATTATTAAAGTGGCTAGAGATTTGAATCAGTATGTTGGCAGCAGCCACTCAATGTCAATAAAATGTTACTTGTCACATGCACCGAATACAACAGGTGTAGACCTTACAGTGAAATGCTTTCTTACAAGCCCATAACCAACAACAAAGTTAAAAAACAAATAAGTGTTGAGTGAAAAATAGATAAGTAACAAATAAAAATAAAGAATAGTTACAGAGCAGCAGTAAAATAACAGTAGCGAGGCTGTATACAGGGGGTACCGGTACAAAGTCAATATGCACGGGACACAGGTTAGTCGAGGTAATTGAGGTAATATGTACATGTAGGTAGAGTTGAAGTGACTATGCGTAGAGAATAGAGAATAGAGAATAGCAGCAGTGTAAAAGAGAGGGGGGTTATGCAATGCAAATAGTCTGGGTACCCATTTGATTAGATGTTCAGGAGTCTTATGGCTTGGGGCTAGAAGCTGTTAAGAAGCCTTTTGGACCTAGACTTGGCCATCCGGTACCGCTTGCCGTGCCGTAGCAGAGAGAACAGTCTACGACTATGGTGGCTGGAGTCTTTGACATTTCTTAGGGCCTTTTTCTGACACCGCCTAGTATAGAGGTCCTAGATGGCAGGAAGCTTGGCCCCAGTGATGTACTGGGCCGTATGCACTACCATCTGTAGTGCCTTGCGGTCACAGGCCGAGCAGTTGCCATACCAGGCAGTGATGCAACCAGTCAGGATGCTCTTGATGGTGCAGCTGTATAACCTTTTGAGGATCTGTGGAACCATGCCAAGTCTTTTCAGTCTTCTGAGGGGAAATAGGATTGTCGTGCCCTCTTCACGACTGTCTTGGTGTGTTTGGACCATAATAGTTTGTTGGTGAAGTGGACACTAAGAAACTTGAAGCTCTCAACCTGCTCCACTACAGCCCCGTTGATGAGAATGGGGGCATGCTCGGTCCTCCTTTTCCTGTAGTCCACAATCATCTCCTTTGTCTTGATCACGTTGAGGGAGAGGTTGTTATCCTGGCACCACATAGCCAGGTCTCATTGTTGTCGGTGATCAGGCCTACCACTGTTGTGTCGTCGGCAAACATAATGATGGTGTTGGAGTCGTGCCAGGCCATGCAGTCATGAGTGAATAGGAAGTACAGGAGGGGACTGAGCACGCACCCCTGAGGGGCCCCCATGTTGAGGATGAGCTTGGCGGATGTGTTGTTAGCTACACTTACCACCTGGGGGTGGCCCATCAGGAAGTCCAGGATGCAGTTGCAGAGGGAGGTGTTTAATCCCAGGGTCCTTAACTTAGTGATGAGCTTTGAGGGCACTATAGTGTTGTAGTCAATGAATAACATTCTCACATAGGTGTTCCTTTTGTCTAGGTGGGAAAGGGCAGTGTGGAGTGCAATAGAGATTGCATCATCTGTGGATCTGTTAAATTGGAGTGGGTCTATGGTTTCAGGGATAATCGTGTTGATGCGAGCCATGACCAGCCTTTCAATGCACTTCATGGCTACAGACGTGAGTGCTACAAGTCGGTAGTCATTTAAGCAGGTTACCTTAGTGTTCATGGGCACAGGGACTATGGTGTTCTGCTTGAAACATGTTGGTATTACAGTCTCAGACAGGGAGAGGTTGAAAATGTCAGTGAAGACAATTGCCAGTAGGTCAGCGCGTGCTCGGAGTACACGTCCTGGTAATCTGTCTGAATGTTGACCTGTTCAAAGGTCTTACTCACATCGGCTACGGAAGCGATCATAGAAGTAATTTAGCTCGTCTGGTAGGCTTGTGTCACTGGGCAGCTTATGGCTGTGCTTCCCTTTGTGGTCTGTAATAGTTTGCAAGCCCTGCCACATCCGACGAGCATCAGAGCCGTTGTAGTTTGATTCAATCTTAGTCCTGTATTGATGCTTTTCCTGTTTGATGGTTCATCGGAGGGCATAGCAGGATTTCTTATAAGCTTCCGGGTTAGAGTCCCGCACCTTGAAAGCAGCAGCTCTAGCCTTTAGCTCAGGGTGAATGTTGCCTGTAATCCATGGTTTCTGGTTGGGTATGTACATACAGTCACTGTGGGGACAACGTCCTCGATGCACTTATTGATAAAGCCAGTGACTGATGTGTTGTACTCCTCAATGCCCTCGGAAGAATCCCGGAACATATTCCAGTCTGTGCTAGCAAAACAGTCTTGTAGTTTAGCATCTTCTTCATCTGACCACTTTTTTATAGACTGAGTCACTGCTGCTTCCTGCTTACATTTTTGCTTGTAATCAGGAATCAGGAGGATAGAGTTATGGTCAGATTTGTACGTGTCTGTGTGTGGAGTAAAGTGTATCTATACTTTTTTCCCCCTCTTGTTGCACATGTAACATGCTGATAGAAATTAGGTAGAACTGATTTAAGTTTCCCTGCATTAAAGTCCCCGGCCAATAGGAGTGCCTCATCTGGGTGAGCGGTTTCCTGTTTGCTTATTTCCTTGTACAGCTGACTCAGTGCGGTCTTAGTGCCAGCGTCCATCTGTGGTGGTAAATAAACAGCCACACATTTTTTTTATGAAAACTCTCTTGGCAAATGGTGTGGTCTACAGCTTATTATGAGATACTCTACTTCAGGTGAGCAAAATCTACAGACTTCCTTAGATTTCGTGCACCAGCTGTTGTTTACAAATATACACAGACCAGCCCCCTCGTCTTACCGGAGTGTGCTGTTCTGTCTAGCCTGTACAGCGTATATCCCACTAGCTGAATGTTTTCCATGTCGTCATTCAGCCACGATTCGGTGAAACATAAGATGTTACAGTTTGATGTCCCGTTGGTAGGATATTCGTGTTCGTACGTTCTCTAATTTATTGTCCAATGATTGTATGTTGGCAAGTAATATTGTTGGAAAGGGCAGCTTTCCCACTCGCCGTCAGTGGATCCTTACGAGGCACCCCACCCTGTGTCCTCTATACCTGCGTCTCTTTCTCTTGCTAATCACGGAATTTCTGCCTTTTTGGGTGTCTGAAGTACATCCTGTTCGTCCTGCTTGTTGAAGAAAAATCTTTGTCTAATCCGAGGTGAGTGATCCCTGTCCTTATATCCAGAAGCAATTTTTTGCTGTAAGATACGGTGGAAGAAACATTATGTACAAAATAAGCACACACAATAGCACAATTGCTTAGTCACCTGTAAAACGGCTGCAATTTCTTCCAGCTCGCGCTGCACGTATTCCGGTCTTGTAGAGACTAACCATTTGTGACTTCCTGCTCAACACCTTCCGCCTGCTTGGTGCTTATTTAAATTGTAACCATTTCAAAATGTGGCCACGGCTTCACATTTTCTGGTCTTCTAGTTTTAAACAATTTTACAGGCCAGTAGCAACCCGGCAATGTACTGGTCTAATGTAAAATTTGTCATTTTATGCACTCGCCTTAGATTGCGGTTCCATCACGTTGCCACAATGTCTGTGCTCACGTCGGCGTGGTTACTGACTGGGTAAAACTTTCTATGACAATAATTATCTAATTTAGAAGGCTAAAATCATATTGCTATCTTTTCACAAATTGTTTCACATTTAATCATATACGTTTTACAACATTTAGATGTAAACCTGTCCCCTTGAATAACTTTCAGAGATACAGTTATTTAGTTATACCATCCTTAATTACATCACAAAACAACAACTGATTTGACATGATTATTGTTTGTTGGAAATATTGTTTCAAAGTCCAATCTTTTTATGTTAAAGTACTGCAAAGTCTCTCTCTGTTGTAAGACTCAGACATTCCAGTTTCAATACTGCAAAGGGAAGAGAGAGAAAGTTTACGACCGGTCGTTAATGTCCTAGAACTGGCCCCACTCCCCCTCTTCCTCTCTGGTGGGAGAGAGGAGGGGGGGGGGCTTTATTTTATCCTCACCCAGTAGGGAAAGTCATGACAGTACCGACATACCTGAGGCCTACCTGAGCCTTAATAGAGTACAGGGTTATCAGCTGTACATAACATTTCTCTCAAAACCTGCCCACATGGCCTGAAAACTAGCCTAATATAATATTTATTTATTTTGTATTTTTTTATTTAACCTTTATTTAACTAGGCAAGTCAGTTAAGAACAAATCTTATTTCACAATTGACGGCCTACTGCGGCTAAACCTTCCCTTAAGCCGGACGACCTATCAAAACCCACAAGGCCTGAAAACATATAATTTTTTTGATGAATTGCAACATTTATCCAATAAACCCTTCTTCCATAACTTTATCAAGCGAATTATTGTACTAACTTCTAAAAATGAATGTTGGGCTATTTTCTGGCATTTATGCAGTTATAATGTGCCAGATGTTAAGACTACAAACTATTTAAGATTGCCTATTTGCGAGATTGACTTATTCCAGTAGGCGTAGGCTACTGACTAAATTCTGGGTTTATAATTGCAATTCAACTTTGCCCTGGTTTGTTGAACTAGCAGCCTATTGCCCCTGACATCTCATCTCAGGGAAAAGAAAAATGAAATTGACATTAAAGGTGGAGCAGTAGATCTGTGACCATGATCACAATTGATAACATCCAATTTAATGAATTAAACATGGCCAATAATAACAGCAAAGTAACACAAGGCAACAACAATAAACTGAAGTTATAGGCTATTTATTAAATCTGTTTTCCAGCTTCAAGTAGGCTACAGAAGTGTCACAAATTAATTTGCAATGACTCCAGCGCAGTGGTAGAAAAAGTACCCAATTGTAATACTTGATTAAAAGTCCTGACACTGTACCTTAATAGAAAACGACTCATGTAAAAGAAACGGTTACTCAGTAAAATACTACTTCAGTAAAAGTCTAAAATTATTTGGTTTTAAATAAGTACTTAAGTGTCAAAAGTAAATGTAATTGCTAAAATATACTTAAGTATCAAAAGTAAAAGCATAAATTATTTCAAATTCCTTATATTAAACATAAGGATCTTTTTTGCATTATTATTTAGGGATAGCCAGGGGCAGATTCCAAAACTAAGACATCCTTTACAAACAAATCATGTGTGTTTAGTCAGTCTGTCAGATCAGAGACGGTAGGGATGACCAGGGATGCTCTCTTTTAAGTGCATGAATTGGACCTTGTTCCTGTCCTGCTAGATTAAAATGTAACGAGTGTCAGGGAAAATGTATGGAGTAAAAAGTACATAATTTTCTTCAGGAATGTAGTGAAGTAAAAGTTGTCCAAAATATAAACAGTAAAGTTATCAGGGCTCTTGTGTAGCTGGTGCATAAAAGTCAGGCGCAGGAGAACAGTACTGAGTGAGCAAAGCACTTTACACAAACAATGAATCAAACAAAACGCTACACGCGTAATACAATAACACATGCAAAAAGCAAAACAGGCCAGTCACAAATAAAATGCACCAGCCGGAAAGAAATGGCTTAACAATAAACAATCACACACAAAGACATGGGGGAAAACAGAGGGTTAAATACACAACAGATAATGATGTGGAATGCAAACCAGGTGTGTGAAAAACAAGACAAGACAAATGGAAAATGAAAAGTGGATCAGTGATGATTAGAAGACCGGTGACGCCGACCGCCGAATGCCGCCAAAACGAGGAGGGGAACCGACTTCAGTAGAAGTCGTGACAGTACCCATCCTTGAGGCCGACCCGAAGGACGAGGCGCAGGGCGATCCGGCCGGCGACGGTGGAACTCCCGCAGTAGTTCAGGGTCCAATACATCTGCCGCCGGAACCCGGCACCTCTCCTCCGGGACCGTACCCCTCCCACTCCACCAGGTACTGAAGGCCCATCGCCCGACGCCTCGAATCCAGGATGGAACGGACGGAGTACGCCGGGCCCCCCTCGATGTCCAGAGGGGGTGGAGGAACATCACACACCTCAGACTCCTGGAGCGGACCAACCACCACCGGCCTGAGGAGAGACACATGGAACGAGGGGTTAATATGGTAATCGGGGGGAAGCTGTAACCGGTAACAAACCTTGTTCACTCTCCTCAGGACTTTAAAACTACTTAGGGAGTGGCAGCAGAGGTGATGGTTTTGGAGAGTCTGGCATGCCCAAAGTAAAATGCCTGCCACCAAGGCCCAGAAAATAGGATATGCACATAATTAGTACTACTGGATAGGAAACACTCTGAAGTTTCTGCCTATTGCTTTCTATGCTATGTAGGACTGAGACTGCAGTACCTATGGCTTACACTAGATGTCAACAGTCTTTATACAAAGCCTGGAAGTTCTAGCAGTAAGCAGAACGGATAGGAAGAGGAAATAGTGATGGGACCACATTTGTCAACAACGTTTCACGGGCGCGAGATTGTGAGCGCACCCCACTTTATTTTCCTTTCCTATCTTCCAGTTGAAATATTACAGTAAATATACATGAAAGGATACCTAAGGATACATTAAAATGATGTTTGATTTGTTTGGAGAAAGTTTATAGGTATAATTTGAACGTGTTGTCTTCACGGTTCAATGGGCGACTCGACGGTGGATTTTCTGATCATAACGCGCCAACCAAACTGAGATTTATGGATATAATAAATGACTTTTTCTAACAAAAGAACCATTGGATGTCTTCGTTGGACACTTGGGAAGCCCTCAGCAGAAGTTCTTCGAAAGTTAAGTGATTTATTTTAGCTCTTATATGGGTTTTGTGTGACCCGCGCTGGATATGAATTTATGCTAATGTGGAAAATAGGAGAGGTGCTATCCTCAAACAATCAAATGTTGTGCTTTCGCCGTAAAGCCTTTTTGAAATCTGACAACTGTGATATTGCCAAGAATCAGAGCTTTTGATGACTATGCAACACTTGTATATTGATAAATATTTAATAATTCTACTTTTGGATATTGAATTTGGCGCCTTACATTTCACCGGGTACTGTCTGCACCCCAGCGCTCCTTAAATTCTTAGGGAGCGGCAGCAGAGGTGACGGTTTTGGAGAGTCTGGCGTGCCCAAAGTAAAATGCCTGCCACTCAGGCCCAGAAAATAGGATATGCACATAATTAGTACTATTGGATAGGAAACACTCTGAAGTGTCTAAAAGTGTTAATTATCCCCAAGACATTAAATGGCCCCACAAATCGCGGACCCAGCTTCCGGCAGGGCAGGCAGAGGGGCGGTTTTCGGGTCTAGAGCCAGACCCTGTCCCCCAGTGCGAACACCGGGGCCTCACTGCAGTGACGGTCCGAGCTGGTCTTTTGGCGCAGCGCGGCCTGCTGGAGGTGACCATGGGCGGCTTCTCAGGTCTCCTCCGAGCGCCTGAACCAGTCGTCTACCGCAGGAGCATCGGTCTGACTCTGATGCCACGGTGCCAGAACCGGCCCCAATACACACTGAAAAGAGGAGAGGTTAGTGGAGGAGTGGCGGAGCGAGTTCTGCGCCATCTCTGCCCATGGCACGAACGCTGCCCACTCCCTCGGCCGGTCCTGGCAATAGGACCGCAGAAACCTGCCCATATCCTGGTTCACTCTTTCCACCTGCCCATTACTCTCGGGGTGAAAACTCGAGGTAAGGCTGATCGAGATCCCCAGACGTTCCATGAACGCCCTCCAGACTCTCAAAGTGAACTGGGAACCCCGATCAGACACTATATCCTCAATCACCCCGTATTGCCGGAAGACATGTGTAAACAGGGCCTCTGCAGTTTGTAGGGCCGTAGAAAGACCAGGCATAGAAATGAGACGACAGCACTTAGAGAAACGATCCACAACGACCAGGATCATGGTGTTTCCCTGTGAGGGAGGAAGATCCGCTAGAAAATCCACCGACAGGTGTGACCAAGGCCGTTGTGGAACGGGTAAGGGATGTAGCTTACCTCTGGGCAGGTGTCTAGGAGCCTTACACTGAGCGCTCACCGAGCAGGAGGAAACATAAACCCTCACATCCCGAGCCAAGGTGGGCCACCAGTACTTCCCTGTCAGACAGCGCACTGTCCGCCCGATCCCTGGATGACCAGAGGAGGGTGATGTGTGGGCACAATAGATCAACTGGTCACTGACAACAGACGGAACGTACTGACACCTGACGGGACACCGAGGTGGAGCGGACTCTGTACGCAACGACTGCTCTATGTCCGCGTCCAGCTCCCACACGACCGGCGCTACCAGGCAGGAAGCCGGGAGAATGGGAGTCTGATCCATGGGCCGCTCCTCTGTGTCATACAGTCGGGACATTGCGTCTGCCTTCACATTCCGGGAACCTGGTCTGTAAGACAGGGTAAACACAAAACGGGTAAAGAACATGGCCTACCTTGCCTAATGAGGATTCAGTCTCCTAGCTGCCCGGATGTTCTCCAGGTTGCGGTGGTCAGTCCAGATGAAGAAAGGGTTTAGCCCCTTCAAGCCAATGTCTCCACTCCTTCAAAGCCTTAAAAACAGACAACAACTCCCGGTCCACCACATCATAGTTCCGCTCCACCGGGGCGGAGCTTCGGTGGCGTGCCTGAGCGCTGAGAGAGAACGGCTCTGATCCCAGCCTCGGACGTGTCCACCTCCACTATGAATGCCAAAGAGGGATCCGGATGGGCCAGCACGGGAGCCGAGGTAAACAGAGCTCTTAGGTGCCCAAAAGCCCTGTCCGCCTCAACCGACCACTGCAGACGTACAGGACCCCCCTTCAGCAGTGAGGTAATGGGAGCAGCCACCTGACCAAAACCCTGGATAAATCTTCGGTAGTAATTTGCAAACCCTAAAAATCGCTGCACCTCCTTTACCGTGGTGGGAGTCGGCCAATTACGCACGGCTGCAATGCGATCACTCTCCATCTCCACCCCTGATGTGGAAACGCGATACCCTAGGAAGGAGAAAGTCTGCTGAAAGAACAGGCATTTCTCAGCCTTGACATACAGGTCATGCTCCAACAATCGTCCAAGTACCTTTTTTTTTGTTTTCTATTGACGTTTCTTATCCATAAAAATTTGGCCAGCAGATTCATGATTTCACCAAGGACACATGCTCGGCGCATGTAGCGGAGTATATCAGAATGTCATCGATATACACCACTACACCCTGCCCGCGCAGGTCCCTGAAAATCTTGTCTATAAAGGATTGGAAGACTGATGGAGCATTCATCAACCCGTACGGCATGACGAGGTATTCATAATGACCTGAGGTGGTACTAAACACTGTCTTCCACTCGTCTCCCTCCTGGATACGCACCAGGTTGTACGCACTCCTGAGATCCAGTTTAGTGAAGAAGCGCGCCCCGTGCAGTGACTCAATCGCCGTGGCGATAACAGGTAGCGGTTAGCTGTACCTCACCGTGATTTGATTGAGACCTCTATAGTCAATGCACGGGCGCAGACCTCCATCCTTCTTCTTCACAAAAAAGAAACTTGTGGAGGCAGGTGAAGTGGAGGGACGAATGTACCCCTGCCCCAGGGATTCGGAGACATATGTTTCCATAGCCGCCATCTCCTCTTGTGACAGGGGATACACGTGACTCCTGGGAAGTGCAGCATCTACCAGGAGATTTATCACACAATCCCCCCGTCGATGGGGTGGTAACTGAGTCGCTTTCCGTTTACAGAAAGCGAGAGCCAAATCGGCATATTCTGGGGGGGATGTGCACAGTGGAGACCTGGTTAGGACTTTCCACCGTGGTAGCACCAATGGAAACTCCTACACACCTCCCCAAGCACTCTTGCGACCACCCCGTGAGAGCCATCTGTTGCCAGGAAATGGTAGGGTTATGACGAGCCAACCAAGGAAGGCCTAGTACCACGGGAAACGCAGGAGAATCAATAAGAAAGAGACTGATTCTATCCTCGTGACCCCCCTGCGTCTCCATGAACAGGGAGATGGTGGCCTCCTTGATTAGCCCGGACCCTAATGGTCGACTATCCAGAACATGAACCAGGAAAGGTCTAACCACAGGAATAATGGGGATCCCTAAACTAAGGGCTAACGCTCTGTCGATAAAATTCCCAGCTGCGCCTGAATCGACTAGCGCCTTATGCTGAGAATGTGGGGAAAACTCAGGGAAACAGGTACAAACAGGTGAACAACAGAGGACTCTGAATGAGAGTGGTGCATACTCACCTGGGGTGACGCCTGAGTGCCCTGCCTGCTGCCTTGATTTCCCAGAAGGACCAACCCGGCACCGACCGGCAGTGTGTCCTCTGCGGCCACAGATGGTGCATGTGAAGGCCCCTCCTCCAGCCTCCCTACGTGAGGCCCCTCCCAACTCCATGGGCATCGGAGCGGAAGTACTGGGAGATGGAACCGACAGAGCCCCCTTAGGACGTCCACGGGTAACCAGCACCGGATGGACAGATCCACTAGTTGGTCAAAGTTGATGGTGGCATCCCTGCAGGCCAACTCCCATCGGACTTCCTCGCGCGGGCTGCATCGATAATGGTCGATGAGGGCCCTGACGTTCCATCCGGCTCCGGCGGCCAAAGTCCGGAACTCCAGCGCCAACTCCTGTGCGCTCCTCGTCCCCTGCCTCAAATGAAAAAGTTGTTCCCCCGACCCTCTACCTTCGGGCGGATGGTCAAAGACGGCCCGGAAGCGACGGGTGAACTCCTCAAAGTGGTCCAACACCGCGTATTCCTCTCCCCACACGGCGTTGGCCCACTCCAGAGCTCTCCCCGAGAGGCATGAGACGAGGGCGGAGACTCTCTCCCTTCCTGAGGGAGCTGGGTGAACGTTAGCCAGGTATAGGTCCAGTTGTAAGAGGAACCCCTGGCACTGTGCGGCCGTCCCATCATACTCCCTGGGAAGGAAGAGACGCATCCCACTGGAGCTGGATCCAGACGGGACGGGTAGAGGTAACCCCGGTTGCGTTGGTCGAGGCGCTGGAAAACTACCTGTCTCTCCCAGCGGTCCATGGTCTGGACAACGCAATCCATCATGGCACCGAGATGATGTAACATAGCCGCGTGTTCCTGGACGCGTTCCTCGACTCCTCTGACCGGGATACCTGCTCCTGCTGACTCCATGGCGGGTGTGTGATTCTGTCAGGGCTCTTGTGTAGCTGGTGCATAAAAGTCAGGCGCAGGAGAACAGTACTAAGTGAGCAAAGCACTTTACTCAAACAATGAATCAAACAAAATGCTAAACGCGTAATACAATAACACATGCCAAATGCAAAACAGGCGAGGCATAATTAAAATGCAGCAGCCGGAAAGAAACGGCTTAACAATAAACAATCACACACAAAGACATGGGGGAAAACAGAGGGTTAAATACACAACAGATAATGATGGGGAATGCAAACAAGGTGTGTGAAAAACAAAACAAGACAAATGGAAAATGAAAAGTGGATCGGTGATGATTAGAAGACCGGTGACGTCAACCGCCGAATGCCGCCCGAGGGGAACCGACTTCAGTCGAAGTCGTGACAAAAGTAATGTACAAATACCCCCCAAAATTACTTAAGTAGCACTTTAAAGTGTTTTTACAAAAGTACTTTACACCACTGCACCAGCGGTATCATCATTTTAGCATATGTATTGTATCAAATGGCATAGAAATTAATAGCCTAATTAATGTCCAACAGATGCAATTATACAATGGGTGGGTCTAATCCTGGATGCTGATTGGTTAAAACCCCATTCCAGCCGGTGTCTTTTCCACAAGTTACCACCGGCTAAAGCTATGACATTGAAATGCCTATTTACTCTGTTCCATCTAACTGTGCAATTCACTGTCTCATCAGCCCAGCCAGGCAATTTATAGTGGATCGCCACTATGAAAATCATGTAGACATTATCTCACATTTCTTTCAGACTAGCATTTGTTTTAGCAGAGATTTGTATCAGCCTTGCTCTCTGTCTTAACGACATTTCCAACATTGTTTCAATATTGAAATTCTATCTCCAGTTGTCCCATAGTAATAAACGTGTTGGGAGTTGGGAAAAGGCAGACAGCTTTTCTCAGCAAGTCGAAATCATGAATCTGCTGGCCAAATTTTTATGGATAAGAAACGTCAATAGAAAACAAGTAAATCTAAAGTAAATGCAGCTAGTTTGCAGTCTTTCCAGCTTCAATTTGAAGTGATTGTGTTAGCTGTGTTTTTGGCTAGCTCCTCTGAACAACAATGTCCTGACGAGAGAGCACATTTTCTATGCCAGGCGAAATTGTGCATTATTAGCCCATTGTTATGGATGTATCCAAATAAATGTCACTAGAAAACAGCTTAAACAAATTCAAATGCAGCTACTGTTGTTATTCTGGCTGCACTGTTTGACGTGACTGTAAATTAGCTGTAGTTGGCTAGCTAGCAAGCAAGGGATAAGAACATTGCAAGCCAGTATGGCAATGGAACATTTAGAATGAAAGACTGGGTCGTGCCACAGATACAGAACAAAAAGACTTAACAACTGGGTCACGTCTCTGGCAACCGAACCGATAGAACTAACGACCAGCCTGCATGGGCAGCAACCTTAGATTTGTGTCGGGACTATAGTTAGTGGAAGGATGAAACAGTATGAATAAATTAATCAAAACAATGTTTTTTATGAAAATATGTCAATCATTATTTTAATATGTTGGTAACCCATTGTATATCAGTGATAATGCCTTCGAAGCCATTTAATGTCAGTTTCATGGTGGACTTTTTCCCATAACACAAGCACCCAAGGGAGTTTCATAACTTCCATTTCAATTGTCAACTCGTGCAGCGCTCGAGACCCAAGAACTGAGCATGTGTAAAACCCTTAGATTGATACGGTTTTCCCATTAGAAAAGTCGACATTAGAAAACAGTTTAATTTAAACCATCTCTGAGCGAATTTATCGAAAGCCTTTTTAGAGCGCCTGAATTCAGTTTCCAGTGCTTTGTCGCTGTTTTATCAGTTCTAGTGTGTTAATATGTTTTCTGGAAAAAGGGTTGGAAATAGGTGTCTCCATGATGACAATCTAAGTAGCCTACCTACCACTGGTAAAAAGTTGACACCATGTGCGTGAATGCTGCTCTGTCTCTGTAACTCAGCTGCAGGGCTCTCTCAACCAGTGCTCTAAACACACACCCCCTCCCACCACTCACTCACTCATTTACTCACTCAGTAACAGCCTGAACACTGCCTGATAGTCAGCAGCAGCAGGTCACAGTGGAATATATTAAACAATATATATAAAAATATATATAAAGACAAATGCCATGGCGGCCGCAACATTTCTTTCAATTGAGAAAAGGATCTAGAACATATCAATGGTTAAAGTATAAACACACAACAACACAGAGGATGTTTAAGGAATCATTTTATTCTGAAACAGTCAAACTGTAGTGTGCTGAAGGAAGTCATGTGTTTAGGGTCTGCAAAAGGACTTCATGAATGGTTTATAATGACATTTATTAAACATCTTATACATTTATAAATCATTATTACATACTATAACATATGTTTATAAATGTGTGAATAACTAGCTTACTAAAACAAATATGAGAGTAATGATAAATTACTTATGAATAAACGATCTACTAATCCACTATAAATTATTTTTTACAAGGTGTTACTATCAAGTGTTACCAATCTCTATATTAATTCAGAGAAAACAGCATCTGAGAGAGCTGCTCTGGTGTGACCCCTGACCTGGCAGCAGTGATGTATTGAGAGTAGTGGCAGTGAGAGTAGTGGTAGTGCGATTATTGGTAGTGTTCATAACCAGTATGTTGAGGTTGAAGTGTCTGCTGTGGTCTCCTACGCTGTTGTGTTTAATCATTAACGCATATAGTAGTTATTTGTAAATGTGAGAATACCTAGCTGACTAACATTTAACAAATGTGGGAGTAATGATTAAAAGATGGTGCGCAAACTGTAAATGCCTTACAAATGGTTTATTACTGAACACCGTTATGCAGTGTAACCCATAATTGCACACCCATATTCTTCAATTTTACCATCAACTACTTACACAATACACCATTGAGATAGACTTGGACATTATCTGATATCATGCAGTATTGTTAATTTCAACTTTACTACACTTGTTGCAGGCATTGTGTCCCAATTGAGCCACTAGAGGGAAATGTTAAACAACATATAGACTGAGTTTACAGAACATGATTTAGACTGGTCAGGTGAATCCAGGTGAAATGTTTAATCCCTTATTGATGTCACCTGTTAAATCCACTTCAATCAGTGTAGATGAAGATGAGGAGACAGGTTAAAGAATGATTTTTAACCCTTAAGACAATTGAGACATGTATTGTGCATGTGTGCCATTCAATCAATCAATCAATCAAATGTATTTATAAAGCCCTTCTTACATCAGCTGATATCACAAAGTGCTGTACAGAAACCCAGCCTAAAACCCCAAACAGCAAGCAATGCAGGTGTAGAAGCATGGGGTGAATGGGCAATACAAAATATATATGTGCCGTTGAAAGGGGTATGGAACTAGGTGCCAGGGGAATTGGTTTTGAGTGTTTAAAGAATGGAAACAGTGTTAGGTTTTTTTCCTCTCAACAATTTCCGGTGTGTATCAAGAATGATCCACCACCCACAGAACATTCAGCCAATTTGACACAACTGTGGAAAGCAATGGAGTCAATATGGGCCAGCATCCCTGTGGAACACTTTGGACACCTTGTAGAGTCCATGCCCTGAAGAATTCAAGCTGTTCTGAGGTCAAAAGAGGGTGCAATTAAATATTCGAAGGTGTTCTTAATGTTTTTTACACTCAGCGTATAATGACTTATGACATCCTCAAAATGTGCTTTTAGAAAACGTACAAACTATTTATCATTAAAAAACATGGAACAACCACAGGCGTTGGTATTTGGAATATACAACCCAAAATGACTACAATGCATTTTATAAAACAAGCTTATACCTTCTTATGCCTTCTCCAAGTTCTTCCATTCTAATCCAGCCAAATAATTCTGTATTAACACCGCATGTATCTATGATGACAACACAGAGTGAAGTAATGAAAGAGTACTTACATGAAAGAAGCAATTACAACAATTGCATGACAAAACTATATCAAACATGTTTGTCAAACTGGGGAACTATAAAATAGGAACTATGAACGCCTTAACTTCAGAGTTAAAATAAGTTTAGCTGTCACTTTGAACCATGGATAAAATAAAGCATAAATGATTGGATTAATTAAGGAATTAACAAGTGGCAGAAAGCTGATGATGGATGATGATACATTTTCACCTAAAAAAGAAAGGAAGAAAGGAAAGAGAGATGGAGTCCAACAAATGAGATAGTTGAAAACAACAATAGACAGAGTTTTTGTTGCTTTTCTCTCAGACTTATTTTCCTGTACAGTTTTAACACCAGACATACTGGCAGCCTCTTTTGAAAATACCTTTCTGGCCTGTGATCTGGCCACCACAAAGATGTTCATATAAAGTGTTATAATAATAAAGCACGGGACTACCATTTTAAGTACAAGGTAAATGATATTAACCCAATTGAACCCTTCAAGAATAAAACATTCTTTCAAACACCTACTGGGTACCTGTACA
This sequence comes from Hucho hucho, assembly GCA_003317085.1. Classification (NCBI taxonomy): domain Eukaryota; kingdom Metazoa; phylum Chordata; class Actinopteri; order Salmoniformes; family Salmonidae; genus Hucho; species Hucho hucho. The sequence continues at coordinate 475,837 of QNTS01000442.1, read as the reverse complement.
TTTACAAAGTTTTTTATAATAGCAGCATCGTGTATGATACAACAACACCAGGTAATGGATATACAACACATCGTTCTTGTTATTGTTATTTTAGAGTAATACAATAAGGGATCACACACAGCAACATAGCGGTCAATAGATATCAAGACCAAATTGCCCAGAGATAAAGAAGTACATAAACAAGTGATGTAGAATTGAAACACACAGAAATATTCCCCAAAACCCCAGCATGATTCCATTATTGCTACAGTCGTTACTGGTATCGCAAACAATCCCACCAGGAGATCTGAAACAGCCAGAGAGAGGATGAGCAGGTTGGTTGGAGTGTGAAGCTGCTTGAAGTGAGATATGGAGATGATCACCAGTACGTTCAAAAATACTGTAACCGCTGAAATCAATGAGATGAAGAAGTACGTTGCTAAGTGAATTGAAGTCAATGGCAAAGACTTTCTGCAAGAAGAGTTTCTATCTTGAAAACAGTATTGAACATCTTCGTGTTCCTCCATTTGTAGTAAAATATCAAAATGCTGAGATCCTCCTGCTCCTGCTTGGTCCTGTGTGTGACCCTGTCAGGTCAGCCTTCTGACAAACTGAGCTCTGCCTCTCTATTTATCCCTGAGTGACTGACAGAAACTCCCCTCCCAGGAGCCTCTCTGCACACACACAAACACACACATGTGCGTACGTGTGCCCACAAATGAACAAACGGTTAAATAAACAAATAACTTATGAAAACATTATGTAATGTATGACAGGATTGGATGTTGTTGTGCCCACCTAGCCTGTACTTCAGTCTTACTGATTGTTAGACATGAGAGTAAAGTTACATTTTCTCAAATGCTGAGCATTTTAATGGGGAATATTTTTTTCTCCTATTTCCACAATGTTTTAGTAATAGCCAGAGATTAAAAAATATGCCAATCATAGTTATTTTATTTATAACACAAGAATTGGGCTGATTCAAACATATACTTTTTTAAGTAGGTTAGAAGCAGGACAGTGAGACAGAGTCTGGGACAGACAGACAGGCAAAACCTACCAGGACCTCTGCCTCTTCTCAGTGGGATGAGTCTGGAGTTTCATCTCTCTCCAGTTCCCAGAGGGAACCAGACTTACAGCCTGACCTGGTGAAGAGGGCAGAGGAGAGAGAGGAAGTCTTCCCAGGTGACGCAGTGTGGAGAAGGCCCCCAGCAATACTGTCACAGAGTCACCCGAGCAGGAGCACATACAGGAGGTGAGCTTCGATCCCTATCAGTTTTGACATTTTTTGTTTTGTTTCCCACAGAAAAGGAGGGTTGAGATGGGATGCATTGACAGCAACCTATCCACATATTTAATGTTACATTGCTAAATAGAAAAAATAGCATAGCATTAGAGGAAGACGCATGATCGAAAGCAGTGTTATTATGGGGCAGCAGGTAGCCTAGCAGTTAAGAGTGAAAGGTTCTTCCCTTGAGCAAGGCAGTTAATCTCCAACATTAACTGCTCCCAGGGCGCCGATTACGTTGATTAATGAAGCCCCCCCACCTCTCTGATTCAGAGGGGTTTGGTTAAATGCGGAAGACACATTTCATTTGAATGCATTCAGGTTTGATACTGACTATGTATCTCCTTTCCCTCATTAATTTCCCATCTGTCATTTTATGGACTTCTCATGGAGAACAAAAGGGCTTAATGATAACAAAGCATAGTATGCAGTAGCTAGAGCTTCGGCAGACCTTTGGTTGCAGGTGTAAATAAAGAATGCTTTTATTAAATGGAGAATGGAACGATGGCCTCATTCTGTACATTATGTATCTGTGCCTCCAGAACCTGCACACAGACGGGACCCCTCACCGTCTGTTTCGGAGGAACCCCTAGTACACAGCCACATGCAGCACGAAAGCCGAAATAACAAAGCACAGTGGTGAACAGAGGGCACATATATACAATTACTAATCAGGAGGAATGGGAACCAGGTGTGCATAATGACAGCTGTTTAGTGACAGCTGGAGGCCGGTGACGTAGACCTCTGGAGCTGGAGCACGATAAGACCAGCAGTACAAGGGGAATCCGTGACACCACCCCCCCCCCGATGTGCTGCATCAGCAGCGAGACGACACCGGCCTCGAGGACGACCACAGGGATGCGGTGCTGGTCGGTCAGGGCCAGTTGCAGCTGCCAAAGTTGCGGCATTGCGGCCATTCCCACTGTCTCCATTTAAGGTTGGTTATTCTGTCACGGTGTATAAATGATTGGAGACAGGCACAGGAATTTGTAGTAGGGGGTTTAATACTCCACCCAAAATATACAACATGCCATGAAAAGACACAGGGACAAAGCCAAAAACAAACACATATACAAAAAGACAGCGTTATAAACCCCAAAAAAAGAGCAAGGTTAAACCTCTAATAAATACACAGGACGAGACCCGTAATAACAAGCGCACACTACACGCAGCACGAAAGCCAAAACAACAAAGCACAGGTACTCACAGACCAACGGACATGGGAACAATAACCGACAAGACAATGGTGAACAGAGGGAACATATATACAATTACGAATCAGGGGAATTGGAATCAGGTGTGCGTAATGAAACAGTTCAGTGACGCCTAGAGGCCGGTGACGTAGACCTCCGGAACTGGTGCACGGAAAGAGCAGCAGTACCGGGGAATCAGTGACAGGTACTGTCTTTCCAAGCTAGTAGGAAGACTTCCAGTTTGGTGGAGCGCCATTTCCGTTCCAATTTTCTGGAAGCTTGGTTCAGGGATCGGGTATTTTCTGTATACCAGGAAGCTAATTTCTTGTGACAAATGTTTTTTTGTTTTCTTTAGGGGTCCGACTGCATCTAGGGTATTACGCAAGGTTAAATTTAGATCCTCAGTTAGGTAATTAACCGATTTTTGTACTCCAAAGTCCTTTGGTATAGTAGGTGGAGGGAGTATGGAAGTGCATCTAGGACTGTGTTTTTTGAGAATTTATAGCACGGCTTTTGATAATCCTTGGTTGGGGTCTGAGCAGTCCAGGATTATGAGGAAAAACATTTAGATCCACAATATCTATTCCACAGGACAAAACTAGATCCATCATGGAATCACAAACAAAACTGATGTCCTCTCTCAATGACTTACAGATTGCTGTCATCTTGCCTATCTCCTGTTTAAACTCATCAACCTGACCCTGGGAGAACTGCAAACTGTTCTTCAGGTCCTGGACTTCTCTGCTCAGGTCGTCCATTATTTTATTCGCTGACTCCCCCAGTATTTGGACACAACACTTCCTTGAAGGACGGACGATCAATCACAGGCCAGTGTGAGGATCAGGTGCTGAACAAGGGACGTCTGCTGCAGATAAAGGACAACAAGGTTTTGGACACAGGATGCTACAGGTGTGGTGATGAATGTTGCGGGACAGGCCTAACATTAAATAGAAAGTGTGAGGGGCTATCCTCTATGAATCTGGACTACATGTCAGAAAGTTAAACTTCAAATCACTTACACCTGCTAATCTTATCTATAGTATGACGTCTTCATTCCTTCAAGTGTATCTGCCATTTGGGTCCACATTCTGTACATGATCTATGATGTGCATGTTTGTGTGTGTGTGTGTGTATGTGTGTGTATGTGTGTGTGTGTGTGGGTGTGGGTGTGGATGTGGGTGTTAATATACAGTATGTGTGTTTTGTCCCTTGAGTCTGCCCCAGTAAATGTGGACAGAACCAGGTCCCAGAAAACTTGGTGGTGAACAACTCTTTGGCTGTAACCTGTGAGGCCGCTGGCATCCCTCTTCCTGCTATCACCTAGCTGAAGGTTTCAACCTCAACGTACTGGGTATGAACAGTACCACTACTCTCACTACATTACTGTCAGAGTGCTGCCAGGTCAGGGGTCATGCCAGAGCAGCTCTCTCAGATGCTGTTGAGTCTGAATGAATATGTGACCGAGCAGCTCGATTCGGCCCTATGTAGCAAATTATTAAATGGTGTTTTTCAAATTGGATTAAAGTGGAGACTCGTTTACACAGCATCGTTCACACCCTCTTAAGCCTTAGTCCCACTCACTCTTGATACACATTTGAGGCCATGTGCTAAACAGAGTGAGTAAGGTAGTGTAGTATACAACCTAAGATTTCAAGACTAAAAGTGGTGAAAGTAGTAGCAAAAATATAGTTTATCTTGTCCTGGGCCTATATCCTAATCTGACTTTAGTGCAGGTCATGTTGTTCTTCACATTACCGTCTCTGGTAAACACACACTATGTCAAATAAAATCAAGTCACATGTACAGGATTCAGAAGGTGTATACGGTATAGTGAAATGGATACTTGCTATAACCACCCCCCAGAAAAATCTTGCCAAATGGCTGGGTCAATGTTGTCTAGACGCACGTTCATGAAATACAATAGATGACCACAATCACCCCCAGACACACCGGGCTAACTTAATGGGTCATGTAATCATCTGGTGAAGTGGAGTCTTTTGTTTAGACATGTAGCTAGCTAGCTAGCTAAACAATTAGCCTATTGGTGCTTTCAAGACAACTGGGAACTTGAAAAAAAAGGTCAAAACATGACATCAGTGATCTTCAGTTCAGAAAGTCGAAGCTCTAGAAAGAGGCCGGAGTTCCCGAGTTGAAAATCTGAGTTGGATGACAGTTCAAACTGATTTTTCCCAGTCTGACATAATTTTTTTCAGAGTTCCCAGTTGTCTTGAAAGCACTGAAGTTGGAAGGCAGAGATTTCCGAGTTCCCAGTTGTTTTGAACGTGGCAGTTATCCCAACCCATACTGATTGTCATAGCTAGCCACGATGCATGAATCTCCAGGAAGATGAAGCTAGCAAGCTAACATTAGGCTATAACTAGCAATGCAAATTGATTTCTGAGATACAAATAATGTTACTACACAGATCATACATGTAACGTTTGCTAGCAAGCCAGCAATGGAAACGACTTTCTGACAAAATTAGAAACGTATAATATCTGAAAATGCAGCTAGCTCGACTCTTACCTATATACAGAACATGGATGAGTTATTCTCCCTCTCTGTCATGGATGCCGTGGTTGCCCTTAGTTTGAAGATCTTATCCAGTCTTCTGTGTTCTCTTTTTGAACCCCTCTGCATATTTGCAATCAAACGCTAGAATATTTCTCCATCTCCTTAGCTATCATTCTCTGCTTCCACTGGCCATCTCGGTCAACTTCTTCCGTGACAACAACACTGCTGATTGTCGTTTCTTCCCCATCATTGTCATCAGAAAACTCTATAATATCTGGTTCAATGATTTTTTTTTTTACCTAAATCAGGGATTTCCTCATCGTCTGATTCATTTTCAGAATCAGAGAGAGTCACCATGGCACAATCGTCTTCCAGATACTGGAGAGCTGTAGCAACACTTTTGCAGTCCGGATATCTTTAAAAAAAGCAGCGTTAGAAAGGATAATCTACACATACTGAACAGCTCATTTTATAGACTACATGGCAGACCAATCCAAACTCATCTCTCGCCATGTCCAGCCCATCCATTTTGTCAGACAATCAAGGCGAGCGGGAAGGTTCCTGGCTTTTTCCAAGGCTAAACCAACTAAGCTGGTAATTTAACAAATGTTTTGTATTTACAGATAGCAGACACCTTTGTTATTAAGGCACATGAAAGTTCACGTTCCAGAAGACATTTCTGCCAAAAACACATTTTGATAAAAAATAAATGTTTATGTTCAAATGCCTCTCCTGGGAAGTAGTAACGTGTGACATATGTATAGTTTCCTGAAATGAGTCACACTTTAAAATAACACCTTGTAAGAAAGCATTTGTAATGGATTAGTAATTTGTTTATTCATCATTAATTTATCATTACTCCCACATTTGTAACTGTTTGTCAGCTAGTTATTCACACATGTATTAATTAGTGATAACTAGTGAGCTAGTTCTTCACACGTTTATTAATAAGTGGTGAACTATAAACTATTTACTAATCCATTATAAATGCTTTATTACAATTCAAAATCCAAAAGTAGAAAATCCACTGTCGAGTCACCCATTGAAACATGAAGAGAACGCGTTCAAATATACCTATAAACCTTTCCTAAACAAATCAAAGACCAGTTATAATGCATCCTTAGCTATCTTTTTATGAATATTAGCGATAATATTTCACTCGGATGGTAACCTAAACGTTATGAAAGGAAAATACAGTGGGGCGCGCATACGGTCTCGCGCCCGTAAAATCTTGTTGACATCTGAGCTCCCTTAACCATTTCCTCTTCCTATCCGTTTTGCTTACTCCTATTGCTCCCAGTCTTTGTTTAGAGACTGCTGACATCTAGTGGAAGCCATAGGTACTGCAGTCTCAGTCCTGGTTAAAATAAAAATGAATAGGCAGCCTGGAGAAAAATCCAGGGATATATGGGACCAGGGACGGTGAGGGACAGGCAATGGCCGGAGCTTGCCGAGGAGTCTTGTCCTGTGCGCAGACTGTGCAAATGGTGACAAACGCGGGAACATCTGGAACCATAGTAGGCCACCAAAAGCGTTGTCGCACGAAGGCCAGAGTCCGACGGGAGCCCGGGTGACAGGCAAACATGGAGGAATGGGTCCACTCCAGTTCCGCAGAGCGGACAGCATCAGGCACAAACATCCGGTGATCTGGTTCCCCCCCAGGGTTCGGCTGGGACTGCTGCGCCTCCCGGACCTGTTTCCCTAAACCCCAGGTGAGTGCAGTCGCCAGGCACGAGGTGGGAAGGATGGTCTCAGGCTCTGGGGTGGTAACCCTGGGTTTAAAGCGGCAAGACAGTGCATCCGGCTTGAGGTCTCCATAGCCTTGGTCTCTGGTCCCGACAGAGAGTACAGCCGACCCCGGGGAGGTGTGGTGCTAGGGTGAAGGTCAATCCCACAGTTATAGGGGTGGTGCTGCAGAAGGGAAGTGGCCCGGGACTTGCTGAACACCTCATGAAGGTCATGGTACTCCGCTGGAATGGCGGAAAGGTCTGGAGCAACTTCCAAGCCCCTAAGAAGACGTCCCGAGGTAGGTTGCGCCGACTTCAGACAATGGGTGTGGCAGAATGGACTCCAGCCCATGATAGCACCCGTAGACCAGTTGAGGGGATTGTGTCGCTGGAGCCAGGAAAATCCCCAAACCACGGGAATCTAGGGAGACTTGATGAGCAGGAATTGAGTGGTCTTGCTGTGATTCCCTGACACACGTAGGTTGATGGGAGTGGTGTTATGGGTGACCCGACCTATAGAGCGCCCGTCCAGTGCTCTAATGTCCATGGGAATGGAGAGGGGCTGAGTGGGGATGTTCAGCTCGGAAGCCAGTGTGGCGTCCAAAAAGCTCTCATCGGCCCCAGAGTCAATGAGGACCCAGAGAGAATTGGACTGGTTTCCCCACAGCAGATGACATGAAAAGGGGTGCGAGTAAGGATGCAGAAAAGTTCTCCATATGGCCCACCAGAATAGTCGCTCCTACCGGTAAGCCTGGTCTTTTACCGGGTAAGAGGACACAAAATGACCAAAAGTCCCGCAATGCCGTCTTCGGTGACTCTTGAGAAAGGTTGGGAACCCTCGGGTGCTCTCGGCAACGGGACCGTCGGGGACTTCCGGGATGAGGTGGAATCACTGGACGTGCGAGCGAAATCGAAATTAATCTCCATCTGTCGTTCCCGCAATCGCCCATCGATGCCAAAGTGATGAGGGAGTCAAGATCTGTGGGTAACTCCCGAGCAGCAAGCTCGTCCTTCACCTCCTCCGAGACGCCGTGCAGGAACATGTTGAACAGAGCTTCCTGGTCCACGCAATCTCCGCTGCCAACGTGTGGAAATCCATCACATAGTCGGCCACCCTGCGGGCGTCCTGCCGGAGCTGGATTAGCTTCCGGGCAGTTTCTCTCCCAGGTAACGTGGACGGCAGCCAGGCTCAGGGTCAGGGACAATCACAAAAACAGGTGAAACTGATCAGGGTGTGACAGAATGTTTTATTCAATGTGTTTCTATGGGCTATAGTAGTAATGGCCAAATTCACGATTTTATGAAATTGAATTGGAATTGTTTATCTTAAAACAATCCCCCCCCCCACCCAAAGGCTTAGATTTGTAATAATGAATGACACAACCCCCCCGTCACTAAATGACTAAAATGTGTAACAGAGGTGAGTCGACTCACGCTCTTGTGATGAGGTGGCCCTGTCTGCGACTTCAAAATCAGTGTCACTCTCGGTGCAGGAGTAACAATCCTCTTTGACTATTGGTTATGATGTTGGTTTTTCACTCAGAATCCCCGGGTTCAGCTCCCAGATGTGACAGTCATGATTCTTGACCTGTGCAGGGTGGACTTGATTAGGGGAGGGTTGTACTGAGGCTGAGGCCTAATGGAAATGGTACTCACACAAATGACAATAGAGGTGTATTCAGGTTAACTGCAGGTTCACTTTGAATGTTTATGCTGTATCGGGGCTTTATTAGGCCCCTGGAGTAAAGCATTTGTGTGTCTCCAACACCTTTAATTGGTAGACTTCCTTAGAGTTGTGTATGTCAGTCACAGAGCACTGGTTGAGTTTTGCTGATGAAATTTGAAATCACAGTGTACTAGATGAATGTGTGTGTTTGTGTGTTCTTGTTTGACACCTTTAATTGGTAGAGTGATGTAAGTGTCATTATTACAGAGCCTTGCATGTTAATGCTGACAGGTCCCTCTGGAATCTGAGACCACAACAACTAATTAGACAAAACATATGATTGGGTCAGAATACTGCAGGGTGATCTGTGCTAAATATGATGTGTCCCAATGATGTAACTGTCTCCCTCAACTTGAATCATTATTTCACAATTCAGTTCAGATGGACATTTTTACAAGTCTATGTAGTGTTCCTATGGTATGCTATTAGTGCACACATCATAAAGATATGCCAACTTACCAACTGCCCAACTGTCAATTTTCTTATGCACTGGCCAAATGACATATGCAATCAATCAAAATCAATCAAAATGTATTTATAAAGCCCTTCTTACATCAGCTGATGTCACAGAGTGCTGTACAGAAACCCAGCCTAAAACCCCAAACAGCAAGCAATGCAGGTGTAAAAGCACGGTGGTTAGGAATGATGTGTCCTGTAGTTTCACAAGGCCATCCTTCCAAATCTCATTTTGTTGTCTTGACTATTGGAAGTCTAACGAACTTCAGTATGAGATTTTGCGTTTGAATGGCAGGGCTGGCTTCTAACGTTAGCTTGTTGCTGAACATTTTTCAAAAACACAACCTCTGTTTGGAGCTCTATCTAAATATTTGATTGCTTGATAAGTGGTAACGTCACCAGTTCCCAGCACCTTTATAGAACCTTAGGAAAAGGTTATTCATAGCGCCATGATGGTTTCAATTAGGACCTTATGTTAATGGTTCTTTATCCCTTTAACTGTCTCATCTTGAGAAACATGTTGAAAAAAAGTTTTTATCTTATATTCCTATCGCTAACAACTCAAATAGGAATTTCAAATAGTTTTTTTCTTCAACTTTAGGTTTATTTTGGAAATATCCAAACTCTACCAGCCAGTTGAGAATTTTTACTAATCTGAACAATATTAGAAACATTAATTTAGGTCTGCTTCAATGGCTTTTATACTGTAGGTAGGTAAGCATTGTTATGATGAAATAGGCCAACCCTTTATCCTCCAGAACATGTCTGACTGGTTGCCGGTGTGAGCAAGAGCCAAAAGTCTCTCCCAGACAGCTTCTGTTCTCTACCAGGACAAGAGGGAGGTTAACCAGAAAGAACCACAGTGCCTGGGTACCACCAGTATGTTCCTGAACAGTGAACTTGACCATAAACAAGCCAATTACAGCTCTCCTCGTGGCAAGCAGCAGCAATTGAACCATAACAAGCCCAAGTTTGAATTCTATAGTCCTTCCTGTGAATGGGAAGAACACTTCCTAGGCTCATGTCATGAGTTCAAACAGCTCTCGGGGGAGAAGGTCAGGGATTGGATCTCTGTTAAAGGCTGCTGCTGGAGGTGGGGGCGAAAACACTCCCCAAAGGAATTCACCCTAAAAAAAGACAAGCAACACCGGAAAGGAATTATACCTCATAGTGCTACAGTGAGGGAAAAAAGTATTTGATCCCCTGCTGATTTTGTAAGTTTGCCCACTGACAAAGAAATGATCAGTCTATAATGTTAATGGTAGGTTTATTTGAACAGTGAGACACAGAATAACAACAAAAAAATCCAGAAAAACGCATGTGAAAAATGTTATTAATTTGCATTTTAATGAGCGAAATAAGTATTTGACCCCTCTGCAAAACATGACTTAGTACTTGGTGGCAAAACCCTTGTTGGCAATCACAGAGGTCAGACGTTTCTTGTAGTTGGCCACCAGGTTTGCACACATCTCAGGAGGGATTTTGTCCCACTCCTCTTTGCACATCTTCTCCAAGTCATTAAGGTTTCGAGGCTGACGTTTGGCAACTCGAACCTTCAGCTCCCTCCACAGATTTTCTATGGGATTAAGGTCTGGAGACTGGCTAGGCCACTCCAGGACCTTAATGTGCTTTTTCTTGAGCCACTCCTTTGTTGCCTTGGCCGTGTGTTTTGGGTCATTGTCATGCTGGAATACCCATCCACGACCCATTTTCAATGCCGTGGCTGAGGGAAGGAGGTTCTCACCAAGATTTAACGGTACATGACCCCGTCCATCGTCCCTTTGATGCGGTGAAGTTGTCCTGTCCCCTTAGCAGAAAAACACCCCCAAAGCATAATGTTTCCACCTCCATGTTTGACGGTGGGGATGGTGTTCTTGAGGTCATAGGCAGCATTCCTCCTCCTCCAAACACGGCAAGTTGAGTTGATTCCAAAGAGCTCCATTTTGGTCTCATCTGACCACAAC
>QNTS01000442.1:442760-459925 GCA_003317085.1 Hucho hucho | reverse complement strand
TTTTGTGTTTCTTCCATTTGCGAATAATCGCACCAACTGTTGTCACCTTCTCACCAAGCTGCTTGGCGATGGTCTTGTAGCCCATTCCAGCCTTGTGTAGGTCTACAATCTTGTCCCTGACATCCTTGGAGAGCTCTTTGGTCTTGGCCATGGTGGAGAGTTTGGAATCTGATTGATTGATTGCTTCTGTGGACAGGTGTCTTTTATACAGGTAACAAACTGAGATTAGGAGCACTCCCTTTAAGAGTGTGCTCCTAATCTCAGCTCGTTACCTGTATAAAAGACACCTGGGAGCCAGAAATCTTTCTGATTGAGAGGGGGTCAAATACTTATTTCCCTCATTAAAATGCAAATGAATTTATAACATTTTTCTGGATTTTTTTGTTGTTATTCTGTCTCTCACTGTTCAAATACACCTACCATTAAAATTATAGACTGATAATTTCTTTGTCAGTGGTCAAATATACAAAATCATTAGGGGATCAAATACTTTTTTCCCTCACTGTATCTCATCAACTTTCCTACTGTAAACTTTCCTACACACTGGCCAGCTGACATGTGGCGTGCCGTCATGTGTCCTGAGGTTGTGGATTATGGTCCAAACAGAGCACTGACATCACCCAAACCAGATTTTGTGCACAGTTATCCTATTTCCCATGTGAAATAGCCTTTGAGTAACCAAAATATCAACCATATTATATTTTTACCATTAAAATGCTCAGTTGAGAAAATAAACATTTTCTCTCATCCCTAACAAGGCTGAAGGACAGGCTAGGAGTCCATTGCACCATAATATCCTGTCATACATTACATCATGTTTTCACAAATGATTTGTTTATCCAACCATTTGTTCATTTGTGTGTTCACTTACAGTTGAAGTCGGAAGTTTTACGTACACTTAGGTTGGAGTCATTAAAAATTGTTTTCAACCAATCCACAAATGTCTTGTTAACAAACTATAGTTTTGATAAGTCAGTTAGGACATCTACTTTGTGCATGACACAAGTAATTCTTCCAACAGTAGTTTACAGACAGATTATTTCACTTTTAATTCACTGTATCACAATTCCAGCGGGTCAGAAGTTTACATACACTAAGTTGATGGTGCCTTTAAACTGCTTGGAAAATTCCAGAAAATTATGTCATGACTTTAGAAGCTTCTGATAGCATACTTTCAAAGTCGTGGCAAAATGGACAACAAAGTCAAGGTATTGGAGTGGCCATCACAAAGCCCTGACCTCAATCCTATAGAAGATTTGTGAGCAGAACTGAAAAAGCGTGTGTGAGCAAGGAGGACTACAAACTTGACTCAGTTACACCAGCTCTGTCAGGAGGAATGGGCCAACATTCACCCAATTTATTGTGGGAAGCTTGTGGAAGGCTACCCGAAACATTTGACCCAAGTTAAACAATTGAAAGGAAATGCTACCAAATACTAATTGAATGTATGTAAACTTCTGACCCACTGGGAATGTGATGAAAGAAATAAAAGCTGAAAGAAAACATTCTCTCTACTATTATTCTGACATGTCACATTCTTAAAATAAAGTGGTGATCCTAACTGACCTAAGACAGGGCATTTTTATTAGGATTAAATGTCAGGAATTTAAACTTCCGACTTCAACTGTATATATGTTTTGTTGGTGGAGGTGTGTGTGTGTGTGTGTGTGTGCGTGTGCGTTTGCGTTTGCGTTTGTGTGTGTGTGTGTGTGTGTGTGTGTGTGTGTGTGTTTGTGTGCAGCAACACCACAGGAAGGGGAGTATCTGTTTGTCACTTAGGGATAAATAGAGAGGCAGAGCTCAGAGTTTGTCAGAAGGCTGACCTGACAGGGTCACACACAGGACCAAGCAGGAGCAGGACCTCAGCATTTTTACCCTTTATTACAAATGGAGAAAAACGAAGATGATCAATACTGTTTTCAAGACAGAAACTCTTCTTGCAGAAAGGCATTGCTAGCGACATCTATCTACATAACACTGTACATCTTCATCTCATTGATTTCAGCAGTTACAGTATTTTTGAACGTACTGGTGATCATCTCCATCTCTCACTTCAAGCAGCTCCACACTCCAACCAACCTGCTCATCCTCTCTCTGGCTGTGTCAGATCTCCTAGTGGGACTGATTGTTATACCAGTAGTGACTGTAGCAATTATGGAACCATGCTGGGGATTTGGGGAATATTTCTGTGTGTTTCAATTCTACATCTCTTGTTTATGTACTTCTTTATCTCTGGGCAATTTGGTCTTGATATCTATTGACCGCTATGTTGCTGTGTGTGATCCCTTATTGTACCACTCTAAAATAACAATAACAAGAATTATGTGTTGTATATCCATTACCTGGTGTTGTTGTATCATATACCGTGCTGCTATTATGAAAATCTCTGTGAAAGTACAGGTACCAAGTAGGTGTTTGAAAGAATGTTTTATTGTGGAAGGGTTAATCTGGGTTAATATCATTGACCTTGTATTTACAATGGTTGTCCCGTGCTCTATTATCATAACACTTTATATGAAAATCTTTGTGGTGGCCAGATCACAGGCCAGAAAGGTATCTTCAAAAGAGGCTGCCAGTGTGTCTGGTGTTAAAATTGTACAGGCAAGTATGTCTGAGAGAAAAGCAGCAAAAACTCTATCTATTGTTGTTTTCACCTATCTAAGTTGTTGGATTCCTTTTTTCTTTTTTTATTTAGTCAATTTGGATTCATCATCACTTTTCTTTAGCCTTCTGCCACTTGTTAATTCTTTTATCAATCCAATAATTTATGCTTTCTTTTATCCATGGTTCAAAGTGACAGCTAAACATATTTTAACTCTGAACTTAAGGTGTTCATAGTTCCTATGTTTTTATGCCTAAATTTGACAAGCAGGTTTGATATTGTGTTGTTATGCCATTGTTGTAATTTGCTTCTGTCATCTGTTAATACACTGCCATGACTTATCTTATTGTTGTCGTCATAAATGACATTCTGTTGATGCAGAACGTCATGTCTGGATTGGATTGGAAGGAGATGGCATAAGCTTGTTTTATAGAAGATGTTGTAGTCATTTTGGGTTGTATATTCCAAATACCAAAGTCTGTGGTTGTTCCATGTTATTTAATGAGGACCCAGGAAGTTAAGCTGATCCTTGTGCAGTGGCTAATGGGGATCCTAATTAATACCAAATACCTAAAGTACATTTTGAGGATGTCATGAGTCATTCTATTTATTGTCTAACATCAGCCTCTAGTGGAGCAATTGGGACACAACGCCTTCAACAAGTGCATTAAAGTTGAAATGTACAGTACTTCATGATATCAGATATGTCCAGGTCTAACCAAATTGTGTATTGTGTAAGTAGTTGATGGTAAAATGTCAGAATATGCAATTATGTGTAACACTTTATAATAACATTCAGTAGTTAACCATTTGTAAGGCATTTACAGTTTGTTCACCATTAATCATTATTCCCACATTTGTTAAATGTTAGTCAGATAGGTGTTCTCACATTTACAAATAACTACTATATGCATTAGTGATTAAACACAACAGCGCAGGAGACTGTAGCAGACACTTCAACCTCAACATACTGGTTATGAACACTACCACTACTCTCACTACCACTACTCTCACTACCACTGCTCTCACTACCACTGCTCTCACTACCACTGCTCTCACTACCACTGCTCTCACTACCACTGCTCTCACTACCACTACTCTCACTACCACTACTCTCACTACCACTGCTCTCACTACCACTACTCTCACTACCACTGCTCTCACTACCACTACTCTCACTACCACTGCTCTCACTACCACTGCTCTCACTACCACTACTCTCACTACCACTACTCTCACTACATCACTGCTGCCAGGTTAGGGGTCACACCAGAGCAGCTCTCCCAGATGCTGTTGATTCTGAATGAATATAGAGATTAGTAAGACTTTATAATAACACTTTGTAATAAACAATTTATAATGGATTAGTAAATAGTTTATTCATCATTCATTTATCATTACTCCCAGATTTGTTTTAGTAAGCTAGTCATTCAAACATTTATAAACAACTTTTATAGTATGTAATAATGATTTATAAGATCATTCATAAAATGTTTACCTAATGTCCTTTTACTGATCATTTGTAAGGCATTTGCAGTTTGATCACTATTTATTATTAATTCCAAATTTGCTAAATGTTACTCACCTAGCTATTCTGACATTTACAAATAACTACAATATGCATTAACGATTAAACACAACAGCGCAAGAGACCGCAGCAGACACTTCAACCTCAGCCCTTCTTACATCAGCTGATGTCACAAAGTGCTGTACAGAAACCCAGCCTAAAACCACAAACAGCAAGCAATGCAGGTGCAGAAGCACAGTGGCTAGGAAAAACTCCCTAGAAAGGCCAGAACCTAGGAAGAAACCTAGAGAGGAACCAGGCTATGAGGGGTGGCCAGTCCTCTTCTGGTTGTGCCGGGTGTAGATTATAACAGAACATGGCCAAGATGTTCAAATGTTCATAGATGACCAGCAGGGTCAAATAATAATCATCACAGTGGTTGTAGAGGGTGCAACAGGTCAGCACCTCAGGAGTAAATGTCAGTTGGCTTTTCATAACCAATCATTCAGAGTATCTCTACCGCTCCTGCTGTCTCTAGAGAGTTGAAAACAGCAGGTCTGGGACAGGTAGCACGTCCAGTGAACAGGTCAGGGTTCCATAGCCACAGGCAGAACAGTTGAAACTGGAGCAGCAGCACGGCCAGGTGGACTGGGGACAGCAAGGAGTCATCAGGCCAGGTAGTCCTGAGGCATGGTCGTAGGGCTCGGGTCCTCCGAGAGAGAGAGAGAGAGAGAGAGAGAGAGAGAGAGAGAGAGAGAGAGAGAGAAAGAAAAAGTGAGAAAGAGGAAAAGAGGAAAAGAAAGAAAAAGAGGAAAAGAAAGAAAAAGAGAAAAATAGATAGAATTAGAGCGAGCATACTTAAATTCACACAGGACACCGGATAAGACAGGAGAAATACTCCAGATATAACAGACTGACCCTAGCCCCCCGACACATAAACTATTGCAGCATAAATACTGGAGGCTGAGACAGGAGGGGTCNGGCTCGGGTCCTCCGAGAGAGAGAGAGAGAGAGAGAGAGAGAGAGAGAGAAAGAAAAAGTGAGAAAGAGGAAAAGAGGAAAAGAAAGAAAAAGAGGAAAAGAAAGAAAAAGAGAAAAATAGATAGAATTAGAGCGAGCATACTTAAATTCACACAGGACACCGGATAAGACAGGAGAAATATTATAGATATAACAGACTGACCATAGCCCCCGACACATAAACTACTGCAGCATAAATACTGGAGGCTGAATACATAGACTGCTTACAGGGTAAGGGAACCAATATCTAAATACATAATTTAACTGAACATTACGTTTAAAGGGTTACTACCTTTAATACACTACAAGTGAAGTTGTCCAAATACTTATGACTTCTTCAAATGGGGGGAGGACTTGATTTATAAGGTGCATTCATTTTTAAATGGTAAAACAGATATGTATGAAAATACCCTCAAAGAAAAGGTGACATTTTATAATGTTGCCTCGCATGAAAATGTTGAGCTCAAATCCAAAATGCTAGATTGATTAAAGAGCCAAAGTTTATTTTATTGTACTTTTACTTTTTGTGATATCCAAGTGGTAGCTATAGTCTTGTCCCATCGCTGCAACTCCTCTAAGGATTCGGGAGAGGCGAAGGTCAAGAGCCATGTGTCCTCCGAAACACGACCCTGCCAAGCCACACTGCTTCTTGACACACTGCCCACTTAACCCGGAAGCCAGCCGCACCAATGTGTCGGTGGAAACACCGTCCAGCTGGTGGTGCCCGGCCCAACACAAGGACCCGCTAGATCGTGATGGGACAAGGAACTCACGGCCGGCAAAACCCTCCCCTAACCCGGACGACGCTGAGCCAATTTTGCGCCGCCTCATGGGTCTCCAGGTCACCGCCAGGTGTGACACAGCCTGGGATCAAACCCGGGTCTGTAGTGATTCCTCAAGCACTGCGATGCAGTGCCTTAGACTGCTGTGCCACTCGGGAAGCCCAACAGTCAAATTTTGTAACATTTTCACTGCAGAGTGAAACCGAGGACAGGGATTGCTTTCAGTACAGTGGCCAGAGGATGGCAATGTAATTCAAAAACTGTGAGAAGGATAACATAACTTACTCTACAAATGTAGGGTCTTAATTTGAAAATAATCATGCAGCAACAAGATATTTGAATTATGTGGATTCAAATGATTTAAGAAAATGTTGTTACCAAATCAAGTCTGACATTTTTAAGTGGAAATTAAAAACTTTAGAAGCCTATTTAAAACTTGAATGCACTACAAGTTTGCATTTCCTGCTCAGAAACAAAAGAGCGAATCAAATTAAGATCCTACATCTGTATATGAAGTCAATTTAAATCTGAACTTCCTGTGTTAGGTGAAATGTGTGCCTATGCCAAACTGAGAAGAGACCATTTGTCTGAAATAATACCAAATCCTTTTCATCACAGGAGACTCAATGAATATAAGGGTTTTATTATGGGTAAAAAATGTTCTAAAATCCACTCAACCAACCAGCCATCACACTAATTTATTTAATCTGCAGCCACAGTCATCCACCACCATGTCCTGGTTGTGACGTAGGACTACGTTGTCGTTGTTGTCGTAGTAGAGCATTGAGACAGGTGACAGGCGGATGGGTACGCAGCAGGGCTGTGTTGTGTCGTGGAGGATGGCATGGTTGGGGTCGCTCAGTGGGAACGGGCACTCTCCGTGGCAGTAGTTGGCCAGGCAGCCCTGAGAAGCGAGGATCCAGTCCTGCCAGCCCTCGTCCTTGAGGTTTATTAGAGGCGGCAGGGCTTACACACGTTGCTGGGTGTAACCGGGAGGTAGACGGTGCTCCTCTTCTGCCGAGAGCGGCACTGGAGAAGGTTCAGGGATACAGCCACCAATGAAGCTCTTCCATTTTGACAATTGCTACCTCATGATGACCAGCAGCTGAGCTGAACAGGTTGGCTGGATAATTATATACAATAATGGCAGTGGGCAGGTAACCCTCAACTGGAACAGCCTTCCCCCGGGTGGTGGGATATGAAGGTCTTCGTGGTCAGTGTGTGGGCTGGATGTGGCTGCAGCTCCAGCACCAGTCCATAGTTACGACCCGGTTTACGCCAGTTCTCTGACGTAAGCCACACGGCCACCCCGGGCTGCAATCAATTTGACACGTTGCTGCAAAACTCACGTACACGCTCTAAAGAAGTTAACACAGCCATCTACACAGCCGTCAGCAACGCAGCCAAGGCGTACAGCCTGGTGGTATATGGTACGTTAACAACAACCTCAGAATGCTACAAAATGTGTGTGTGTGTGTGTGTGTGCGTATGTTTATATATGTGTGTGTGTGTGTGTTAATATACAGCATGTGTGTTTTGTCCCTCCAGTTTCTCCATTATCTGTAGTCAGAACCAGGTCCCAGAACATGTGAGTGTGGTGGTGAGCAACCCTGTGTCTCTAACCTGTGACATCCCTCTTCCTGCTATCACCTGGCTGAACGATGGAAACACAACAGACCAGGAGACCGCAGCAGACACTTCAATCTCAACATACTGGTTATGAACACTACTCTCACTACCACTACTCTCACTACCACTACTCTCACTACCACTGCTCTCACTACATAACTGCTGCCAGGTCAGTCGTCACACCAGGGGTGGACTGAAACAATAATTCAGGCCGGGAATTTGACTCCATCCCAGGCCACTCTGTTCACGCAAACCACCAGACCGCTAATTTTGTAGGCTAACCTTATTTGTTGATGTAACGGGTACCAAACTAGTTATAAATTTGGCCACTATGTTCATCTGGGAAGAAAGTTATCCACATTACAAAATACAAACATTTGTGACTGACCAACAAGTAGCCTATCTGAACACTGAGTTTTCAAGGTATGCTATGGCTATGGGTGCACCCTCAAGATCTCGCTAGGAACACACCAATCATAGCACATACAAATGTACAAGGTATGCCCCCCCGATTACAGTCCTGCTGATAATCTCATAAATAAAGCACATATTAATCTAAAAGCATAGCCTACATGTTTAGGTTTGTGCCTTTAAGTTGTACCTGAAGGTTCCTGCTCTGAGTCTGACTCTGAACTGACCACCATCTCCAGGTCAGCAGGAGCTCCTGAAGCTCTAGTGCTGCTGCTGCTTCCTTCTCCACCGTTGCAAAGAAAATACTATTATCATACTCACTATCATTAGTGTATCAGTAGGCTACATTAATACAGCTCTGGAAAAAATTAAGAGTGGTCTCTTCATTTGGAGTGGTCTCTTCATTTGGAGTTGGTCTCTTAATTTGGAGTTGGTCTCTTAATTTGGAGTTGGTCTCTTAATTTGGAGTGGTCTCTTAATTTGGAGTTGGTCTCTTTATTTGGAGTGGTCTCTTTATTTGGAGTGGTCTCTTCATTTGGAGTGGTCTCTTCATTTGGAGTTGGTCTCTTAATTTGGAGTGGTCTCTTAATTTGGAGTGGTCTCTTAATTTGGAGTGGTCTTTTACTTTTTCCCAGAGCTGTATATTATTGTAGTAACTTGTAATGCTGGTACTAATGGTGCTAATGATCGTTGTCATTGCATGTGCTGTGTCACACAGGCTACTGTGTTATGTTCATGGATGTATTATGGTTACGTTACTGTAGCCTGTTTCGCTGTACAGTGTATGTGCACTTTCCCTTGATTATGTGGCATGAGTCATGACCGAATGCTGGCAAGTACATAGTCTAGGTTTACTATTTTTTACTATTTGAAACATTTTGCCTTCAATGTCATATTCTGATCTTTATGTTGCACTCATTGCTATGATATAATTCCTCCACGAAGACGTAAGATGTGCAAACTGTTTAGCCTCCCGGCCGTTGTGTCACTATTATTAGCTAGGCTACTTAGCTAGCCATGCTGGGTGTTGTGTGTGTGTCAGTGTGTTTTAGCTGGTGTTGTTGACTGACCTGGTCCCTTACTGGCGAACATGTCGCTTATTTTGCAGCATTTAGCTGTGTCTGTGGAAAGGGCCTTTCTCTTTTTTATTCTCTCCCTCTCTGCTCCACCTTTCCTTTTCTGACCGTCCATTTCGCCGTGCGACTTGTCTAAAATGTTATCAGTAGAGAAGCAGGTAGACGGTTGCTATGGCTTCTCCGTCAACTCATTCCTGCTTGAAATATTATCGCTGGTCAGGTTGACTATTCACGGCAAATGTCCCGGTGCTCCCGGCGGCCAGTCCGCCATTGAGTCACACCAGCGTCTTTTGGCATGTAAGATATGTCTATATTGATCCTGGATCATATTATATATGTGTTGATCCTGGATCATATTATATATGTGTTGATCCTGGATCATATTATATATGTGTTGATCCTGGATCATATTATATACAGTGAGGGGAAAACGTATTTGATCCCCTGCTGATTTTGTACGTTTGCCCACTGACAAAGAAATGATCAGTCTATAATTTTAATGGTAGGTTTATTTGAACAGTGCGAGACAGAATAACAACAAAAAAAGAAACGCATGTGAAAAATGTTATAAATTGATTTGCATTTTAATGAGGGAAATAAGTATTTGACCCCCTCTCAATGAGAAAGATTTCTGGCTCCCAGGTGTCTTTTATACAGGTAACGAGCTGAGATTAGGAGCACACTCTTAAAGGGAGTGCTCCTAATCTCAGTTTGTTACCTGTATAAAAGACAACTGTCCACAGAAGCAATCAATCAATCAGATTCCAAACTCTCCACCATGGCCAAGACCAAAGAGCTCTCCAAGGATGTCAGGGACAAGATTGTAGACCTACACAAGGCTGGAATGGGCTACAAGACCATCGCCAAGCAGCTTGGTGAGAAGGTGACAACAGTTGGTGCGATTATTCGCAAATGGAAGAAACACAAAAGAACTGTCAATCTCCCTCGGCCTGGGGCTCCATGCAAGATCTCACCTCGTGGAGTTGCAATGATCATGAGAACGGTGAGGAATCAGCCCAGATCTACACGGGAGGATCTTGTCAATGATCTCAAGGCAGCTGGGACCATAGTCACCAAGAAAACAATTGGTAACACACTACGCTGTGAAGGACTGAAATCCTGCAGCGCCCGCAAGGTCCACCTGCTCAAGAAAGCACATATACATGCCCGTCTGAAGTTTGCCAATGAACATCT
Source organism: Hucho hucho (assembly GCA_003317085.1). Lineage (NCBI taxonomy): Eukaryota > Metazoa > Chordata > Actinopteri > Salmoniformes > Salmonidae > Hucho > Hucho hucho. Next base: position 449,704 of record QNTS01000442.1, on the reverse strand, counting down.
GAATGATTCAGAGGACAACTGGGTGAAAGTGTTGTGGTCAGATGAGACCAAAATGGATCTCTTTGGCATCAACTCAACTCGCCATGTTTGCAGGAGGAGGAATGCTGCCTATGACCCCAAGAACACCATCCCCACCGTCAAACATGGAGGTGGAAACATTATGCTTTGGGGGTGTTTTTCTGCTAAGGGGACAGGACAACTTCACCGCATCAAAGGGACGATGGACGGGGCCATGTACTGTCAAATCTTGGGTGAGAACCTCCTTCCCTCAGGCACGGCATTGAAAATGGGTCATGGATGGGTATTCCAGCATGACAATGACCCAAAACACACAGCCAAGGCAACAAAGGAGTGGCTCAAGAAGAAGCACATTAAGGTCCTGGAGTGGCCTAGCCAGTCTCCAGACCTTAATCCCATAGAAAATCTATGGAGGGAGCTGAAGGTTCGAGTTGCCAAACGTCAGCCTCGAAACCTTAATGTCTTGGAGAAGATCTGCAAAGAGGAGTGGGACAAAATCCCTCCTGAGATATGTACAAACCTGGTGGCCAACTACAAGAAACGTCTGCCAACAAGGGTTTTGCCACCAAGTACTAAGTGATGTTTTGCAGAGGGGTCAAATACTTATTTCCCTCATTAAAATGCAAATCAATTCATAACATTTTTCATGTGCGTTTTTCTGTATTTTTTTTGTTGTTATTCTGTCTCTCACTGTTCAAATAAACCTACCATTAAAATTATAGACTGATCATTTCTTTGTCAGTGGGCAAACATACAAAATCAGCAGGGGATCAAATACTTTTTTCCATCACTGTATGTGTTGATCCTGGATCATATTATATATGTGTTGATCCTGGATCAAATTATATATGTGTTGATCCTGGATCATATTATATAAATCAAATCAAATTTTATTTGTCACATACACATGGTTAGCAGATGTTAATGCGAGTGTAGCGAAATGCTTGTGCTTCTAGTTCCGACCATGCAGTAGTATCTAACAAGTAATCTAACAAATTCACAACAACTACCTTATACACACAAGAGTAAAGGAATGAATACGAGTATGTACATATAAATATATGGATGAGCGATGGCTGACCGGCATAGGCAAGATGCAGTAGATGGTATGGAGTACAGTATATACACATATATATATATGAGATGAGTAATGTAGGATATGTAAACATTATATAAATGGCATTGTTTAAAGTGGCTAGTGATACATTATTTCATCCAATTATAATTATTAAAGTGGCTAGAGATTTGGGTCGATGGCCGAACGGCATAGGCAAGATACAGTAGATGGTTTAGAGTACAGTGTATACATTTGATATGAGTATGTCGGATACGTAAACATTATATACAAAATTGTTTAAAGTGGCTAGTGATACATTTGTTACATCCAATTCCTATGTTTAAAGTGGCTAGAGATTTAAGTCAGTATGTTGGCAGCAGCCACTCAATGTTAGTGATGGCTGTTTAACAGTCTGATGGCCTTGAGGTAGAAGCTGTTTTTCAGTCTCTCGGTCCCAGCTTTGATGCACCTGTACTGACCTCGCCTTCTGGATGATAGCGGGGTGAACAGGCAGTGGCTCGGGTGGTTGTTGTCCTTGATGATCTTTTTGGCCTTTCTGTGACATCGGGTGGTGTAGGTGTCCTGGAGGGCAGGTAGTTTACCCCCGGTGATGCGCTGTGCAGTCCTCACTACCCTCTGGAGAGCCTTACGGTTGTGGGCGGAGCAGTTGCCGTACCAGGCGGTGATACAGCCCGACAGGATGCTCTCGATTGTGCATCTGTAAAAGTTTGTGAGTGATTTTGGTGACAAGCCGAATTTCTTCAGCCTCCTGAGGTTGAAGAGGCGCTGTTGCGCCTTCTTCACCACGCTGTCTGTGTGGGTGGACCAATTCAGTTTGTCCGTGATGTGTACGCCGAGGAACTTAAAACTTTCCACCTTCTCCACTACTGTCCCCTCGATGTGGATAGGGGGGTGCTCCCTCTCCTGTTTCCTGAAGTCCACGATCATCTCCTTTGTTTTGCTGACATTGAGTGAGAGGTTATTTTCCTGACACCACACTCCGAGGGCCCTCACCTCCTCTCTGTAGGCCGTCTCGTCGTTGTTGGTAATCAAGCCTACCACTGTAGTGTCGTCAGCAAACTTGATGATTGAGTTGGATGCGTGCTTGGCCACGCAGTCATGGGTAAACAGGGAGTACAGGAGAGGGCTGAGAACGCACCCTTGTGGGGCCCCAGTGTTGAGGATCAGCGGGGTGGAGATGTTGTTTCCTACCCTCACCACCTGGGACCGGCCCGTCAGGAAGTCCAGGACCCAGTTGCACAGGGCTGGGTCGAGACCCAGGGTCTCGAGCTTAATGACGAGCTTGGAGGGAACTATGGTGTTAAATGCTGAGCTGTAGTCGATGAACAGCATTCTTACATAAGTATTCCTCTTGTCCAGATGGGTTAGGGCAGTATGCAGTGTGATTGCGATTGCGTCGTCTGTGGACCTATTGGGACGGTAAGCAAATTGGAGTGGGTCCAGGGTGTCTGGTAGGATGGAGGTGATATGATCCTTGACTAATCTCTCAAAGCACTTCATGATGACGGAAGTGAGTGCTACGGGGCGATAGTCATTTAGCTCAGTCACCTTAGCTTTCTTGGGAACAGGAACAATGGTGGCCCTCTTGAAGCATGTGGGAACAGCAGACTGGGATAGGGACTGATTGAATATGTCCGTAAACACACCAGCCAGCTGGTCTGCGCATGCTCTGAGGACACGGCCAGGGATGCCATCTGGGCCGGCAGCCTTGCGAGGGTTAACACATTTAAATGTTTTTCTCACATTGGCTGCGGTGAAGGTGAGCCCGCAGGTTTTGGTAGCGGGCCGTGTCGGTGGCACTGTATTGTCCTCAAAGCGAGCAAAGAAGTTGTTTAGTTTGTCTGGGAGCAGGACGTCATGGTCCGCGACGGGGCTGGCTTTCTTTTTGTAGTCCGTGATTGACTGTAGACCCTGCCACATTCCTCTTGTGTCTGAGCCGTTGAATTGTGACTCTACTTTGTCTCTATATTGACGCTTAGCTTGTTTGATTGCCTTGCGGAGGGAATAGCTACACTGTTTGTATTCAAACATGTTTCCGGTCGCCTTACCCTGGTTAAAAGCAGTGGTTCGCGCTTTCAGTTTTGCGCGAATGCTGCCATCAATCCACGGTTTCTGGTTGGGGAAGGTTTTGATATTTGCTATGGGTACAACATCACCAATGCACTTGCTAATAAACTCGCTCACCGAATCAGCGTATACATCAATGTTGTTGTCAGATGCTATCCGGAACATATCCCAGTCCACGTGCTCGAAGCAATCTTGCAGCATGGAATCAGATTGGTCGGACCAGCGTTGAACAGACCTGAGAACGGGCGTTTCCTGTTTTAGTTTCTGTTTGTAGGCTGGGAGCAACAAAATGGAGTCATGGTCAGACTTGCCGAAAGGAGGGCGGAGAATAGCCTTGTATGCATCACGGAAGTTGGAATAACAGTNGCATTTGATTGTAATGAATTCTATGTCAGGTGAACAAAAGGACTTGAGTTCCTGTATGTTGTTATGATACACCACGTCTCGTTAATCATAAGACACACCCCCCCGCCCTTCTTCTTACCAGATAGATGTTTGTTTCTGTCGGCGCGATGCGTGGAGAAACCAGGTGACTGTACCGACTCAGATAACGTGTCCTGAGTGAGCCATGTTTCCGTGAAGCAAAGAACGTTGCAGTCTCGGATGTCTCTCTGAAAGGCAACCCTTGATCGGATTTCGTCTACTTTGTTGTCAAGAGACTGTACATTGGCGATTAAAATACTCGGGAGAGGTGCACGATGCGCCCGTCGACGTAGCTTGACCAAAAGACCGGCGCGTTTCCCTCTTCTCCGGCGCCGCCGTTGTTTTGATTCGCCGCGTGCTATCCAGTCTATTGTTGTGGTTGGGTTAGCAAACCGAGAATCCTCTTTGGGAAAGTCGTATTCCTGGTCGTAATGTTGGTAAGTTGACGTTGCTCTTATATCCAATAGTTCCTCCCGGTTGTATGTAATAAAACTTAATATTTCCCGGGGTAACAATGTCAAAAGTAATACATAAAAAAACAAAATACTGCATGATTTCCTGAGAACGTGAAGCGAGGCTGCCATCTCTGTATGTGTTGATCCTGGATCATATTATATATGTGTTGATCCTGGATCATATTATATATGTGCTGATCCTGGATCATATTATATATGTGTTGATCCTGGATCATATTATATAAGTGTTAATCCTGGATCATATTATATATGTGTTGATCCTGGATCATATTATATACGTGTTGACCCTGGATCATATTATATATGTGTTGATCCTGCATCATATTATATACGTGTTGACCCTGGATCATATTATATACGTGTTGATCCTGGATCATATTATATACGTGTTGATCATGGATCATATTATATACGTGTTGACCCTGGATCATATTATATACGTGTTGATCTTGGATCATATTATATACGTGTTGATCCTGGATCATATTATATATGTGTTGATCCTGGATCATATTATATATGTGTTGATCCTGGATCACGCCCCATGAAAAATCAGAAAGGCCAAATAACAATTTGTAATTTCAGTTCTGTACTTGTGAAATTGTCTTGTTATTTGTCAAAAAAACACTGTAGAGAGGGTGTAGGATTGAGACTTGAGTGGGGTTAGGGGGATGTTTAGTCTGAAACCCTACCTCTTCATGAATATCTTTATTAATGCCACAACCCCCACCCACCGACATCTGCTAAATGACTAAAACGGAAAATGTGTAGCAGAGGTGAGTAAGAATCATGCTCTCGCGTGATGAGGTAGCCCTGCCAGGTACTTCAAAATCAGTGTCACCCGAAGTCCAAGAGGTACTTTCCTCTTGGACTATTGGTTAAGATGGAGGTTTTCCACTCAGGATACCACGGTTCAGATCCCACCTGTGACAGAGTCATAATACAGACGTGGGATTCTTGACCTGTGCAGGGAAGACTTTTTTAGGGCAGGGTTGTGCTGAGGCTGAGGCCTAATGGAAGTTGTACTCACACAAATGACAATAGAGCTGTACTTAGGTTCACTTTGAATGTTTATGCTGTATTAAGGCCTTATTAGGTCCTTGGAGGAAAGCATTTGTGTGTCTCCAACACCTTTAATTGGTAGAATTCCTTAGAGTTTTGGACCTCATTGTTCCAGAGCCTTGCATACAGGTGATAACAGGAACCCTCTGGTGTCAGAAACTTATCCAAGTCAAGCTAACATCATTAAAGAGTTCTCCACTTACCCGGTAGATACAATATAGTCCCAGTGACATCAGTCACAGAGCACAGTTTGACTTTTGCTGATGTAATATGGTCTCTAAGAATCATGCAAAGGTTAAATATGTTTTTTTTTGTCAGTCATTTAACAGATACTCTTATCCAGAGCAACTTACAAGAACAATTAAGGTGAAGTTCCTTGCTCAAAGGCACATCAACAGATTTTTCACCTAGTTGGCTCTGGGATTTGAACCAGCGACCTTTCTCTTACTGGCCCAACATTTTAACTGCTAGGCTATCAGCCACCCATTTTTCATAGTTTTGATGAATCTTGTTTTATGTATTGTATGTTCATGTTCACAAGGCTTCCTTGTAAATAAGACCCTGGTCTCAATGGTGACCTATCCTGTATAAATAAAAGTAAAAAAATAAATACAAATAACACATCACAATGTATTAGATGTGTTTGACACCTTTAATTGGTAGAGTGATATTAGTGACATTATGACAAAGCCCTGCATGTTTTGAAAATTTGAATATGTAAATGTATGTACTAACGTGTACTAACGTTCCATGGACAATTCAGTACATGGTAATGTAGCGCTAACAGAACCCTCTGGAATCTGACAGAACAACAACAAACTAAAAATTATTATTATTGGTCACGTACACAGATCTGCAGGTGTTGTAGCAGGTGCAGTAGTGGGTACAGTGGGGTCCGAAATGATTGACATCATTAATAAAGACGAGAAATAATAACTGTAAAAAATAAATTATTAAAACAATTGTGAAATTATATTATTTTATACTAATGCAATTGCTAAGAAGTCATATTTCTTTCTCACAAAAAAAGGTAAGGGTAAAAAAATTGACACCTTTTAAAGATTCTTACAAATAAAGTAGTGAAAAGGTTAGTATTTAGTCACATATTCCTAGCAAGCAATGACTACATCAAGCATGTGACTGCAGTTTGTTTTGGTGTTGTTTCAGATTATTTTGTGTCCAATAGAAATTTATGGTAAGTAATTGTTATTTTGAAGTCTCTTGTTGTAATTAAGAATATAATATGTTTCTTAACACTTCTTCCATGATTCCGGATAATCCTGAATTAGTCGTGAATAATGATGAATGAGAAAATGTAAAACGCACAAATAGCATAACCCTTAAAAATACTAACCTCCCCTGTTATTGTAATGATGAGAGGTTAGCATGTCTTGGGGGTATAATATAAAATGCCAACCTCCCCTGTTATTGTAATGGTGAGAGGTTAGCATGTCTTTGGGGGTATGATATAAAATGCTAACCTCCCCTGTTATTGTAATGGAGAGGTTAGCATGTCTTTGGGGGTATGATATAAAATGCTAACCTCCCCTGTTATTATAATGGTGCGAGGTCATCATGTCTTGGGGGTATGATATAAAATGCTAACCTCCCCTGTTATTGTAATAGCGAGAGGTTAGCATGTCTTGGGGGTATGATATAAAATGCTCACCTCCCCTGTTATTGTAATGGTGAGAGGTTAGCATGTCTTGGGGGTATGATATAAAATGCTAACCTCCCCTGTTATTGTAATGGTGAGAGGTTAGCATGTCTTGGGGGTATGATATAAAATGCTAACCTCCCCTGTTATTGTAATGGTGAGG
>QNTS01000442.1:430206-441698 GCA_003317085.1 Hucho hucho | reverse complement strand
AAAATACTAACCTCCCCTGTTATTGTAATGGTGAGAGATTAGCATGTCTTGGGGGTATGATATAAAACGCTAACCTCCCCTGTTATTGTAATGGTGAGAGGTTAGCATGTCTTGGGGGTATGATATAAAATGCTAACCTCTCCTGTTATTGTAATGGAGAGGTTAGCATGTCTTGGGGGTATGATATAAAATGCTAACCTCCCCTGTTATTGTAATGGTGAGAGGTTAGCATGTCTTGGGGGTATGATATAAAACGCTAACCTCCCCTGTTATTGTAATGGTGAGAGGTTAGCATGTCTTGGGGGTATGATATTTGTTGCATCTGTAACTTTCTCACTAATCATTATTCATGATTCATTTGTAGAGTCACAAGCTTGATGTCGTCATTGCATTGGACCAAATACTTACGTTTTTACTGCTTTAATACACATAAGTGAATTAGTCCCAATACTTTTTCTCCCCTAAAACGGGAGGACTCCGTACAACAAGTGATGCCATTTATAAACGGTTCTACTGATATGAATATGGGTGAAAATACCCTCAAATGAAAGCTGCCAACCTCATAGTCATTTTCTGATCTCAAATCCAAAAGTTTGAAGTACTGAGCCAAAAGAAAAAAACATGCTTTACTGTCTGAATAATTACTGTATGTAGTCACTGTATGTAACCCATTTTAACTAAATGTGGCCTATAGACGTCACTCTAGGTACAATCCCATAAAAATGCTTTATATTCAGCAGAGAGATATGTAACCCATTTGAACTAAATGCCTTTGTATGAGACCATTTAACCTATGCAGAAAGCAAATATAGGTCTTAATAAATATGTCTAGTGCCATTGGCCTCCAACCAGCTCTATCGGTTCTAATTGGTAGGATTCGCATTTCCATATCTCCATATGTAAGTGGTACATAAAGCCAAATGACAGCTTAGCATCACTACATCGTACCCATATGCCATTCAGCAGACACTTTTATCCAAAGTGACTTACAGTATGCATACACTCAACGTATTGAACCCACTATCCTGGTTTTGCAAGTGCCATGCTCTACCAACTGAGCTACAGAGGACCAGTTATTGTTCATTGTCCATCTTGAGAAACGGTAGCAACCTTTTCACCCTCAGAATTGTCAGAATTAAGATAAATCAAGAAATCTGTCATTCATTTGGAAGTTTACATCTAGCTAAGGTGTTTGGTGCAATATTTCTCAATGTGCATGAAAACTATAGTCAGTACACTGCAAACAGTATTGAGTCAGCTGCTGCGCTCATGACTGATTTCTAAGAACATGTCTACAACTTCATCAGTCAAACTGTAGTAAATACATCACAAGCTATATTCTGTTTATCAGTGTCGAAAATCACTAGCTTGCTAGCTAAGTTCCATCTCTGTTTTTGTCAATGAATCTAGATACAGTAGTAGTACATTGAACAGGCAGGCCATGTTAGCTAAATCGACTTATAAAGTCTCTGCTGAGCGGTGACCGTTCCGTTTTGACAACGTTCTCATTTTCTATTACTGTATGCGTATGTCTGGCAGTGTTTCATGTTACAAAATAGGTTGCGGTGTAACACAAAATGCTCACAAATGGGTTTTGAATTTTGAAATATTGACAAGTGGCATTTGGGATGCAAGTGCACATCATCTCAATTGTCATTTTGACCAAATCAGTGGCAGACTGGAGTGATCACTATCAAACACATCAGCAAGTGGCCACTCCATAAAGGGCTTAGGGGTCAAGTATTCTTTCAACATAACATTGGTGAAGTGTTGTCTTATGTAAAGTCCAAGGTGCTGTTTAATGGGCAGGTCTGTCTCACTGTCTGTAGGTTCTGTCATAGGATTGGTTAGAGCGAAATCAGTGCAGCTGTTTCTCTGTGCATGACAATTCTGGCGTTACCATCCCCTGTTAGTGGGCAGGATGGAAATCAAAACTCAACCCTCAAATACCCAAGGATCTAGGAACATAACAGGTGACTTAAATGAAAAATAAATATATATTTTGGGATATGTTACCAAAATTATGCGATTTACACTTTTATACACTAGAATCAATGTTTCTGACTAATATCAATGCAACATTGGCCTTTTTCAAGCAGAGAAGTTGGTTTTTGAGTTCAGTTGCCCTTTATGGTCTCAAAATGACCTAGAACATATGAATGTTTAAACAATAAGTACATAACACAGAGGATGTTAAAATAAATATATGTCATATTTTATTCCAAAACAGTCACACTGTTGTAATAGTGTGATGTGTAATTTCAGTTTATTAAAGGGAAGTTTTTCATCCGACAACGCTAACATTTGTGTTTGTTTGCAGTGACTTGTCTACCAAAACCAAAGTGTGGATTGCAGGGACTCATTTGAGCAGTACAGACTACTTGTGAAGAAACTAATATGTGAAGAAACTAATATGTAAGTACATAACTTGCTGAACACTACATTTAAATGATTAGTACCTTTAAAGGCCCAGTAAGAGTGAAGCCAAACACAGCAATGTTAGAAAATAGTCTGCCGTTAAATGACTGAAGCACTGGAAATATTTAAAGGTTAGGATATACATGTATCATTTCTACCTGAAAATACCTCTACATTTCAGTCACATATCAGTATTAATGAAGGAATAAATATCCACTAGACAAAAACTGTCCGGTCCGACCAGCTGTTGTGTGTAGGCTACATCTCCCTGTTTTATGATTTGTTTGTGGTGTGTTTAAATATGCTTTGTGTTGTAGTCACGACAGACAAAGATATATAGTTAAGCAAACTTTACTAGGCATGTTGACAACCATCACATGAATAAGGTAAGTAACAACTGGTTTCCGTTTCCTGTGTAACATCAGTATGAGTAACATCAATATTGCTACAGTGAGGTTGACAACATTAGATAAATATTTGCAATACAACACTTCCTCACGTCTTTGCAATAGTTCTTAAACAACAGTATTTGTGAATTAAATGTTCTATTTCATTTAACATCCGGTGCTATGCGCTTATTCTTTTATCATTGATGTGTTCTAGGTCATTTCAAAACCTTAAATGTCTACTAATGGCATGTCCAACTTAATGTGAGAAATTACACAGGTCACTCAAAACATTGATTCATTATTTCAAAAGTATTAACAGACCTCACTTTAGATTTTGGACTGCAAAAATAGCACCAATGATTAGTTAATGGTTTAAAATCACATTACATAATTTCACAAATAGTTTCATTTTCACTCATTCATTTTATACAACAATTAGATGCAAGCCTCACAACTGAGACTCTTGTATAAACAGAGTTATGGTAATGTGGCTGTATTGTCTCTCCTGAGTTTCACAAACATTAAACGAAATGGACCGGTTATAGCTGGATTCTCCCCCGACCGTGTACACATTCTGTAAAACATGGGTATTGTTCAGTTCCCAAGATCTGTGATGTGGCAGAAATTCCTTTGTTCTCTCTATGGGTCTGTTTCTGCATATACTGGGAGAGAGAGTCTAAACCCAGGAATATACGACTTGAGATAACAGAAGCCTGTGTGAAGGCGGAAGAGAGAGGGGGAAGGCACACGATCTCCAAAGAGGGCCACGTCATGACAACTCCCTCAACTTGAAGAAGTACTACTCATAATTTAATTCAGACATAATTTTATGTACATTTTTAAAGGTCTATGGGATGTTCATATGTAATGCCACTATTAATTTTGAATGTATGTGCTATAGCGCATACCCCATGCTGCCCTATAAAGGCAAAACACAGTAACTATGTAATTTATGTTACTACTAAATCTGACTTCAAAGTGTTTTTCTGTCTAGAAAGACAACAATTTCTGATACTCCATAATATACTCTGATCAACTGGCGTATTCCTGTGTCAGGAAACTAAATACCACATTAATCAGATAATATACATGGCCATTACAACAGATCAAATTCGTAGTTTCTGCATTTTGCCTTTGTGGGGCAGCATAACTTTACGCCATTTCATCAACTTCCCTACTGTCAGCTTTCCTAAACACTGACTAGCTGACATGTGGCGTGCCGTCATGTCTCCTGAGGTTGTGGATTATGTTCCAAACAGCAGTGACATCACCCAAACCAGTTAGTCTGAACAGTTATCCTATTCCCCATGTAGAACAGTCTTTGAGTGACCAAAACATCACCCAGACTATATTTTCCCCATTAAAATGCTCAGCTGACAAAATGTACCTTTTCTCTCATCTCTAACTGTCAGTAAGGCTGAAGGACAGGCTAGGTGGCCACAGAAACATCCAATCCTGTCATACATTACATCATGCTTTCATGAATGATTTGTTTAACCAACCGTGTGTTCATTTGTGTGCTCACGTGAGTGTGCACTCACGTGTATGTCTGTATGTATGTATGCATGTATGTATGTATGTATGTGAGTGTGAGTGTGAGTGTGAGTGTGAGTGTGTGTGTATATGTGTGTGTGTGTTTGTGTGTGTGTTTGTGTGTGTGCAGAGAGACTCCGGGGAGGGGAGTTTCTGTCATTAACTCAGGGATAAATAGAGAGGCAGAGCTCAGTTTGTCAGAAGGCTGACCTGACAGGGGCACATACAGGACCAAGCAGGAGCAGGACCTCAGCATTTTGACCCTTTATGACAAATGGAGAAACATGAAGATGATCAATACTGTTTTCAAGACAGAAACTCTTCTTGCAGAAAGGCATTGCTATCAACATCTATCTACATTACACTGTACATGTTCTTCTTCTTGTTTTCAGCAGTTACAGTATTTTTGAACGTACTGGTGATCATCTCCATCTCTCACTTCAAGCAGCTCCACACTCCAACCAACCTGCTCATCCTCTCTCTGGCTGTGTCAGATCTCCTGGTGGGACTGTTTGTGATACCAGTAACGACTGTAGCAATATTGGAATCATGCTGGGATTTTGGGAAATATTTCTGTGCTTTTCATTTCTATATGGCTTTTTTATGTACTTCTTTATCTCTGGGCAATTTGGTCTTGATATCTATTGACCGCTATGTTGCTGTGTGTGATCCCTTATTGTACCACTCTAAAATAACAATAACAAGAATGATGTGTTGTATATCCATTACCTGGTGTTGTTGTATCATATACCAAGCTGTTGTTATAAAAATATGTATAAATGTACAGGTACCCAGTAGGTGTTTGAAAGAATGTTTTACTGTAGAAGGGTCAATCTGGGGTAATATCATTGATATTGTATTTACAATGGTTGTCCCGTGCTCTATTATTATAACACTTTATATGAAAATCTTTGTGGTGGCCAGATCACAGGCCAGAAAGGTATTTTCAAAAGAGGCTGCCAGTGTGTCTGGTGTTAAAACTGTACAGGCAAATAAGTCTGAGAGAAAAGCAGCAAAAACTCTAGCTATTGTTGTTTTCAACTATCTCATTTGTTGGATTCCATCTCTATTTATTTTATTTTTTGTACAACTTTTTATTGACAATTTATTATCATTGTTCATCAGTTTTCTGCCACTTGTTAATTCCTTAATTAATCCAATAATTTATGCTTTCTTTTATCCATGGTTCAAAGTGACAGCTAAACATATTTTAACTCTGAAACTAAGGCGTTCATAGTTCCTATGTTTTTATTCCTAAATTTGACTAACATAGGTTAGATATAGTTATCTTATACAATTGCTGTAATTGCTTATTTCATGTAACAATACACTGACATCACTTATCTCAGTGTTGTCATTATAGATACATGTGGTTTTGATACAGAATGATTTAGCTGGATTGGAATTGAATGACTTGGAGAAGGCATAAGCCTGTTTTTTAAGAATTTGTTCTTAAATGACTTGCCTAGTTAAATAAAGGTTAAATTATTATTTATTTTTTACAAAAGACATTGTAGTCATTTTGGGTTGTGTTTTACAAATACCAAAGCCTGTAGTTGTTCCATGTTATTTAATGATAAATAGTATGGAAGTATTCTAAAAGTACATTTTGAGGACGTCATGGATCATACTGTATGTTGTTCAACATTACTCTCTAGTGGCTCAATTGGGACACAACGCCGTTAACAAGTGCAGTAAAATGTAAATGTACAACATTCATGATATCAGATAAAGTCCAAGTCTAACTCAGTGGTGTATTGTGGATGGTGAAACGTAAGAATATGCAAATATGGGTAACACTACATGATAGTGTTTAGTAATAAACCATTTGTAAGGCATTTAGTTTTCTCACCATTTATTAATCATTATTCCCACATTTGTTAAATGTTAGTAAACTAGGTATTCTCACATGTATAAATAACTACTACAGTGCATTCAGAAAGTATTCAGACCCCTAGACTTTTTGCACATTTTGTTACGTTACAGCCTTAATCTAAAATGGATTAAATACATTTTGTTCCTCATCAATCTACACACAATACCCCATAATGACAGAGTGAAAACAGGTTTTTGGAAATGTTTCCAAATATATAAACAAGAAAAAACAGAAATAGCTTGTTTAGATTAGTATTCAGACCCTTTGCTATGAGACTCGAAACTGAGCTCAGGTGCATTCTGTTTCCATTGATCATCATTGAGATGTTTCTACAACTTGATTGGAGTCCACCTGTGGTAAATTCAATTGATTGGACATGATTTGGAAAAGCACACATCTGTTTATATAATGTCCCACAGTTGACAGTTTATGTCAGAGCAAAAACCAAGCCATGAGGTCGAAGGAATTGTCCGTGGAACTCTGATACAGGATTGTGTCGAAGCACATATCTGGGCAGTGGTGGAAAAAGTACCCAATTGTCTTACTTGAGTAAAAGTAAAGATACCTTAATATAAAATGGCTCAAGTAAAAGTGAAAATCACCCAGTAAAATACTACTTGAGTAAAAGTCTAAAAGTATTTGGTTTTAAATATTCTTAAGTATCAAAAGTACATTTTATTCCAAAAATGTACTTAAGTATCAAAAGCAAAAGTGAAAGTATAAATCATTTTAAATTCCTTATATTAAGCAATCCAGATGTCATCATTTCCATGTTTTTTATTTATTTACGGATAGCAATGGGCACGCTCCAACTCTCAGACATTATTCACAAACGAAGCATGTGTTTAGTGAAATGAGATAAGTGTGTGAATCAGACCATTTTCCTGTCTTGCTAAACATTCAAAATGTAACAAGTACTTTTGGGTGTTAGGGAAAATGTATGGAGTACATCATTTTCTTTAGAAATGTAGTGAAGTAAAAGTAGTCAAAATATAAATAGTAAAGTAAAGTACAGATACCTAAAAAAACGACTTAAATAGTACTTTCAAGTATTTTACACCACTGTATCTGGGGAAGGGTAGCGAAACATTTCTGCAGCTTTGAAGGTCCACAAGAACGTAGTGGCCTCCATCATTCCTAAATGGAAGAAGTTTAAAACCACCAAGACTCTTCCTACAGCTGGCTGCAAGGGCCTTGCTCAGGGAAGAGACCAAGAACCCAATAGTCACTCTGACAAGCTCCAGAGTTCCTCTGTGGTGATGGGAGAACCTTCCAGAAGGACAACCACCTCGGCAGCACTACACCAATCAGTTCTTTATGGTAGAGTGGCCAGACGGATGCCACTCCTCAGTAAAAGGCACATGACAGCCTGTTTCAAATTCTTCAAAAGGCACCTAGAAACAAGATTCTCTGGTCTGGTGAAACCAAGATTAAACTCTTTGGCCTGAATGCCAAGCGTCACGTCTGGAGGAAACCTGGCACCATCCCTACGGGGAAGCATGGTGGTGGCTGCATCATGCTGTGGGGATGTTTTTCAGTGGCAGTGACTGGGAGACTAGTCAGGATTGACAGAAAGAGGAACGTAGCAAAGTACAGAGAGATTCTTGATAAAACCTGCTCCCCATCCAACCTGACAGAGCTTTAGAGGATCTGCAGCAAAGAATGGTAGAAATTCCCCAAATACAGGTGTTCCAAGCTTGTAGATTGTACCCATGAAGACTCAAGGCTGTAATCACTGCCAGAGGTGCTTCAACAGAGTACTGAGTAAAGCGTCTGAATACTTATGTAAATGTTACATTTCCGTTTTTACAAAATTTGCAAAAATGTCAAAAGACCTGTTCTTGCTTTGTCATTATTGCGTATTGTGTGAAGATTGATAAGGAAAAATATATATTAATCTATTTTAGAATAAGGCTGAAACGTAACACAATTTGGAAAAAGTCAAGGGGTCTTTCCGAATGCACTGTATAAGCTTTCATGATTAATCATGCAATTTTATCAAGAATTTTATCCAATTTCCTTTCTCCTTACTATGAACTGTATAACACCAGTGACACATCTTAAGTCCTCGCATGAAATTACCAAGTTAATCATCAAATTGTTAACATATGAAGAGAGAGTGCACACTCATCATGTGCTTTTCAAAATAGTCCCGTCTCCAATGAACCTTTGACCAAGGAAGAATTTGTCAAGGATGTTGCATTTTTTCAAAGTGGTGGTTTTTATACATTTTAACACCAGTGACATGCAATTGAGAGACAGCTATTACCTGTAAATTATTTGTAATATTTATTGGATATTTTAGTTATTTGAGTAGTACACTAAATAACTATAATTCTTCCCTTTGTATTATGCCATTTAAAGAGGGAGAAAAATATATTTTTAAACTCAAAATATGTCATTAAACCATGGCTCCTGACCCGAGGGACAAGACAATTTCATGGTACTGACAGTGCTCTACAATATATATTTAAAAAATGTTTGCAATATACAGTAAGTGTCTTACATATGTTTTATTAAAACTAGTTAGAGAGCGGCAGCAGAGGTGACGGTTTTGGAGAGTCCGGCATGCCCAAAGTAAAATGCCTGCCACTCAGGCCCAGAAACTAGGATATGCACATAATTAGTACTATTGGATAGGAAACACTCTGAAGTGTTAAAATAATGTCTGTGAGTATAACAGAACTGATATAACAGGCAAAAACCCAAAGATTTTCTGTCCAGATTTTTTGTTGTTGTTGTGACATTTCCTCTTTTTGATAGACTTCCTATTGAAATCCATGTATAATAGCTCCCAGATTGCAGTACCTATGGCTTCCACTAGATGTCAACAGTCTCTGGACAGTGTTTGGAGGCTTTATCACTGAACAGAATCATACAGAAGAAGAAATACTGAAGGGACCACGGATGTCAATAACATTTCCCGGGCACGAGACCGTGAGTGCGCTCCACTTTATTTTCCTTTTATATCGTATAGGATATCATCCGTGTAAAATATTATCATTAATATTCATAAAAGGATACCTAAGGATTCATTATAAATTATGTTTGATTTGTTTGGGCAAAGTTGATAGGTATAATTTTAATGCTTTCTCTTCACTGTACAACGGGTGACTCGACGGTGGATTTTCTGAACATAACGCGCCAACCAAACTGAGATTTATGGATATAATAAATGACTTTTTCTAACAAAAGAACCATTGGATGTCTTCCTTGGACACTTGGGATGCCCTCAGCAGAAGTTATTCGAGAGGTAAGTGATTTATTTTAGCTCTTATATGGGTTTTGTGAGACCCGCGCTGGTTATGAATTTATGCTAATGCATAAATATGTGAGGTGCTATCCTCAAACAATCAAATGTTGTGCTTTCGCCGTAAAGCCTTTTTGAAATCTGACAATGCTGTGATATTGCCAAGAATCAGAGCTTTTGATGACTATGCAACACTTGTATATTGATGAATGTTTAATAATTCAACTTTTGTATTTTGTATTTGGCGCCTTACATTTCACCGGGTTGTGTCGGGAACGGGGCGCTAGCGCCCCGGTTATCCCTAAGAGAATAACTAAACGAATTATGTCATTAGCTCACACTTTTAAAGTGTTTTTCCTGGTGAATAAGGCCGGGACAGAAAAGCCACCATTTTCATAGAATGACCCTAAATGCAACAGCGCAGCAGACACATCAACTTCAACATCCTGAGTATAAACACTACCACTACTCTCACCACATCACTGTCAGAGTGCTGCCAGGTCAGGGGTCACGCCAGAGCAGATCTCTCAGAGTCTGATTTAATATAAAGATTGGATAACACTTTGTAATATCACCTTGTAATAAAGCATTTATAATGGATTAGTAAATAGTTTATTCGTAATTTGTAATTACTCCCACATTTGTTTTCGTAAGCTACACATTTATAAACAACTTTTCTAGTATGTAATAATGATTCATAAAATTAATAAATATCATTGTAAACCATTTACTAATCATTAGTAAAGTCCTTTTGCAGACCCTAAACACATTACTTCCTTCAGCACACTACTACAACAGTGTGACTGTTTTGGACTAAAATGTTCAGTATATCTCCTTTAACATCCTCTGTGTTGTTGTGTGTTTATACTTTAACCATTGATATATTCTAGGTCATTTTGAGAATCATCAATTTACAGAAATGCCACCAATTTATTCATTACAAAATGTAGCTAACATTAAATAGTTAATCCAGAGATTCTTACCTTTGCCTCGATTCGGCAGTCTTGTCCAGATCATCATGACATTTGTAGTTCATTATGATAATTAGCCACATTAGCAGCAAATTAGCATTTCATTTTTGCTGGGTAAATGCAGGTGCAGGTGAATATATTGATAAAAGTCACCTTGTCATAGAGAGATTTATACGGTTATCAAAATGTAACGCCAGGGTTAGCCTACATGAAACACAGCCCCTAAGTGTTTCTAAAATCCTGTATGGGAAAATGAATGGTGGAAAAAGGATTAGAACTACTTCCTTTGTTGACCACTAGGTTTTATCGGTATTATGACTCATACTGTGGTACTCTATCAGGTTTCTCTGGTTTCCTGTAAAATTAGGCTACTTTGAAAACGATGTTGCGGGTGAAAATGTATTGGTCACGGGTTGCGGCTGCCATGGCATTTGTGTTTATATTTATATTTTTGTTATATATTTCACTATGACCTGCTGCTGCTGACTATCAGGCTGTTACTGAATGAGTGAGTGAGTGAATGAGTGAATGAGTGAGTGAGTGAGTGAGTGAGTGAGTGAGTGAGTGAGTGAGTGAGTGAGTGAATGAATGAATGAATGAGTGAGTGAGTGAATGAGTGAGTGAGTGAGTGAGTGAGTGAGTGAGTGAGTGAATGAGTGAGTGAGTGAATTAGTGAGTGAATTAGTGAGTGAGTGAATGAGTGAGTGAGTGTTAAGGAGTATGGAGGGGGAGGGCCTGAGAGCTGTGTGTATGTTGAGAGCACTGGTCGAGAGAGCGCTGCAGCTGAGTTACGGAGACAGATCAGTATGCACGCACACGGTGTCCACCTTTTACCAGTGATAGGTAGGCTAATTACAGTGGGGCAAAAAAGTATTTAGTCAGCCACCAATTGTGCAAGTTCTCTCACTTAAAAAGATGAGAGAGGCCTGTAATTTTCATCATAGGTACACTTCAACTATGACAGACAAAATGAGGAAAAAAAATCCAGAAAATCACATTGTAGGATTTTTAATGAATTTATTTGCAAATTATGGTGGAAAATAAGTATTTGGTCA
>QNTS01000442.1:385547-427683 GCA_003317085.1 Hucho hucho | reverse complement strand
TGACCAAATACTTATTTTCCACCATAATTTGCAAATAAATAAATAAAAAATCCTACAATGTGATTTTCTGGATTTCTTTTTCTCATTTCGTCTGTCATAGTTGAAGTGTACCTATGATGAAAATTACAGGCCTCTCTCATCTTTTTAAGTTGGAGAACTTGCACAATTGGTGGCTGACTAAATACTTTTTTGCCCCACTGTAGATGGTCACTATGGAGACACCTATTTCCAACCCTTTTTCCATAAAACATTTTAACACGCTAGAACTGATATAGCAGCAACAAAGTACTGGATGCTTTAGATAAATTAGGTCTGAGGGGTTTTATGTTAATCATCTGTATAATATTTTAGATTCACAGACTTCACCCTCTCTACACCTCTGATGAATATAACAGGAAACCTGTTCAATCACCAGCGCAGCAAAATCATTCTGGCTATGGAAACGGAGAACATCAACACATTAACATCAACATGCCACAGGATATACCCATTGGACTTGGGGTTCTGGTGGGAGTTGACCTCATTTTGATTGCCTCTAAAATCCTAATAAACACTGACAATTAAAATATTGTGTTATCGTTGTTATTGTTAAGCATATTACTACTAATAATAATAATAGGGGAGGGGGGAGTAGTTATAAAGTGAACCCCAATATGTTGTTCAAAAGGTTCTTTGAGGATCCATTAAAAGGGGTTCTTTGAAGATCCCTTTAAAAGAGTTCTTTGAAAAACTTATAGGGGTTCCCCCACAGTTTCAATTTGAAGAACCCCTAAAGGATCTTCCAGGAACCTTTACCTTTTAGACTATACAAACAAAGGAGATGATTGTGGACTACATAAAAGGAGGGTAGAGCACGCCCCCATTCTCATCGACGGGGCTGTAGTGGAGCAGGTTGAGAGCTTCAAGTTCCTTGGTGTCCACATCCCCAACAAACTAACAATGTCCAAGCACACCAAGACAGTCATGAAGAGGGTACGACAAAACCTATTCCCCCTCAGGTGACTGAAAAGATTTGGCATGGGTCCTCAGATCCTCAAAAGGATCTACAGCTGCATCATCGAGAGCTTCCTGACTGGTTGCATCACTGCCTGGTATGGCAACTGCTCGGCCTCCGACCGTAAGGCACTACAGAGGGTAATGCGAATGGCCCAGTATATCACTGAGGCCAAGCTTCCTGCCGTCCAGGACCTCTACACCAGGTGGTGTCAGAGGAAGGCCCTAACAATTGTGAAAGGCCCTGATCTGTTACACCTGTCCTTGTGCTTGTCTNCTGATTGGGTCAGAATACAGTGTGGTTGTTCTGTCTGACAAATAGTATTTGTTCCCATGATGTAACTGAAACAAAGTCTCCCTCAACTTGAAGAAGAACTATTCATAATTTAGTTCAGATGGACATTTTTTAAATCTATGGAATGTTCATATGTAATGCCACTATTAATTTTGACAATATGTTCTGTATTGCATACCCCAAACTGCCCTACGAAGGCAAAACGCAGTAACTATGTAATTTATTTTACTACAAAATCTGACTTCAAACTAATTTTCTGTCTAGACACAGCAATTTATGATACTCCATGATATATTCTGATCAACTGGCTTGCTCCTGTGTCAGGAAACGAAATAACACATTAATCAGATAATATACATTGCCATTACAACTGGTTACTGCGTTTTGCCTTTGTAGGTCAGCATAAACTTACGCCATTTCATCAACTTCCTTACTATCAACTTTCCTAAACACTGACTAGCTGACATGTGGCGTGCCGTCATTCCTCCTGAGGTTGTGGAATATGTTCCAAACTGAGCCCTGACATCACCCAAACAAGTTAGACTGCACAGTTATCCTATTTCCCATGTAGAATAGCCTTTGAGTGACCGAAACATAACCCATACTATATTTCCCCATTTGTTGAGAAAATTGACCTTTTCTCTCATGTCTAACTGTCAGTAAGGCTGAAGGACAGGCTAGGTGGGCACAGCAACATGTGTGTGTGTGTGTGTGTGTGTGTGTGTGTGTGTGTGTGTGTGTGTGTGTGTGTGTGTGTGTGTGTGTGTGTGTGTGTGTGTGTGTGTGTGTGTGTGTGTGTGTGTGTGTACAGAGATAAATAGAGAGGCAGAGCTCAGAGTTTGTCAGAAGGCTGACCTGAAAGGGTCACACACAGGACCAAGCAGGAGCAGGACCTCAGAAGTTCAATCCCTTTATCTTTATTACAAATGGAGAAACATGAAGATGATCAATACTGTTTTCAAGACAGAAACTCTTCTTGCAGAAAGGCTTTGCTATCGACATCTATTTACATAACACTGTACATCTTCTTCTCATTGATTTCAGCAGTTACAGTATTTTTGAATGTACTGGTGATCATCTCCATCTCTCACTTCATGCAGCTCAACACTCCAACCAACCTGCTCATCTTCTCTCTGGCTGTGTCAGATCTCCTGGTGGGACTGATTGTGATACCAGTAACGACTGTAGCATTAATGGAATCATGCTGGGGTTTCGGGGAATATTTCTGTGTCTTTTATTTCTTCATCACCTGTTTATGTGCTTCTTTATCTCTGGGCAATTTGGTCTTGATATCTATTGACCGCTATGTTGCTGTGTGTGATCCCTTATTGTACCACTCTAAAATAACAATAACAAGAATTATGTGTTGTATATCCATTACCTGGTGTTGTTGTATCATATATGATGCTGCTATTATACAAATATTTGTAAATGTACAGGTGCCCAGTAGGTGTTTGAAAGAATGTTTTATTGTTGAAGGAATAATGTGGGCCAATATACTTGACCTTGTAATTACAATGCTTGTCCCGTGCTCTATTATTGTAACACTCTATATAAAAATCTTTGTGGTGGCCAGATCACAGGCCAGAAAGGTATTTTCAAAAGAGGCTGCCAGTGTGTCTGGTGTTAAAACTGTACAGGCAAATAAGTCTGAGACAAAAGCAACAAAAACTCTAGCTGTTGTTATTTTTAACTATCTCATTTGTTGGATTCCACTTCATTTGTATTTATTATTTTTTTTATTTGACAATTTATCGTCATTCATCATCAGCTTTCTGCCACTTGTTAATTCCTTAATTAATCCAATAATTTATGCTTTCTTTTATCCAAGGTTCAAAGTGACAGCTAAACATGTTTTAACTCTGAAGTTAAGGCGTTCATAGTTCCTATGTTTTTGTTGCTCAGTTTGACAAACATGTTAGATATAGTTATGTTACACTGTTTTGTTGTAATTTCTTCTGTCATGTAACAATACTCTGACATGACTTATCTCAGTGTTGTCATCATAGATTCATGTGGTGTTGATACAGAATGATTGGGCTGGATTGGATTGGAATGACTTGGAAAAGGCATAAGCTTGTTTTATAAAAGACATTGTATTCATTTTGGGGTTTATATTCCAAATCCCAAAATCTCTGGTTGTTGCATGTTATTTAATGACAAATGGTTTGTAAAATGTCTAGAAGTAAATTTTGTGGACGTCATGGGTCATTCTATATGTTCTTTAACATCACCCTCTAGTGGCTCATATGGGACAAAATGCCTTTAACAAATGTAGTAAAGTTGAAATGAACAATGCTGCATGATATCAGATAACGTCCAGGTCTCACTCAATGGTGTATTGTAGTAGTTGATGGTAAAATGTAAGAATATGCAATTATGGGTAACGCTTTATAATAACATTTAGTAATTTGTAAGGCATTTACAGTTTGTTCACCATTTATTAATCAATACCCCCACATTTGTTAAATGTTAGTAAGCTAGGTATACTCACATTTATAAATAACTACAATATGCATTAATGATTAAACACAACAGCGCAGGACACTGTAGCAGACACTTCAACCTCAACATACTGGTTATGAACACTACCACTACTCTCACTACCACTACTCTCACTACATCACTGCTGCCAGGTCAGGGGTCACACCAGAGTAGCTCTCCCAGATGTTGTTGAGTCTGAATGACTATAGAGATTAGTAAAACTTTATAATAACACTTTGTAATAAACAATTTATAATGGATTAGTAAATAGTTTATTCATCATTCATTTATCATTACTCCCAGATTTGTTTTAGTAAGCTAGTCATTCAAACATTTATAACATTTATAAACAACTTTTATAGTATGTAATAATGATTTATAAGATCATTCATAAGATGTTTAATACATGTCCTAATAAACCATTTAATAATCATTACTAAAGTCATTTTGCAGTCCCTAATCTAGAGTTAGGACTTTTCAAACTTTTTAAATACTTGATAATTGTTTTGAAAAGTGACCCATGTAATTTCTCAGAAAAAGATGGGCATGCCATTGGTAGACATCACATTACCTGATGCTCCTTAAGGTCGCAAAATGATCTAGAGCGTACCAATGGTTAAATAATAAGCACACAACACAGAGGATGTTAAAGGAAATATATGGAATATTAAATTCCAAAACAGTCACACTGTTGTAGTAGTGTGCTGAAGGAAGTCATGTTTTTTTTTATGAAAATGCTAGCATTAGTGTTTGTTGGCAGTGACTATCAAAACCAAAGTGTGGATTACAGTCAGTCACTAGAGCAGTTCATAGACTGATTGCAGGGTAAGGGAACCAATATATAAATACATAATTAAACTGAACATTAAGTTTAAAGGGTTACTACCTTTAAAACACTACAAGTGAAGTTGTCCAAACACTTATGACTTTTTCAAATGGGGGACAAGATTAAATAAGATGTTTTTGTTTCTAAATGGGAAAACAGAAATGTATGAAAATACCCTCAAATGAAAGGTGACATTCTATAAGGTCACATAACGTGAACATTTAATCTCAAATCCAAAGAGACACATTTTAAAACAGTTTTACTGCAGTGTTTTACACCCACTGGGCACACACTGGTTGAATCAACGTTGTCAGGATGAAGTGGTTGGTGCCGTTCAGTGGAGTGATGATTCAAACCTGACAGAAACGTCCTTGAAGTTGATGTAGAGGGCGTCACCGGGAGGTAGACAGCGCTCCTCTTCTGTAGGGGGCGTCACCAGGAGGTCATCAGCCCTTCTCTTCTGTAGGGGGCGTCACTGGGAAATCGACAGCGCTCCTCTTCTGTAGGGGGCCTCACCGGAAGGTCGACAGCACTCCTCTTCTGTAGAGGGCGTCACCAGGAGGTAAACAGTGCTCCTCTTCTGTAAGGGGCCTCACCGGGAGGTCGACAGCGCTCCTCTTCTGTAGGGGGCGTCAGCAGGACGTAGACACTACTCCTCCTCTTCCAAGAGTGGCACGAGCGGGTTTCAGAGATACAGCTACCAGTGAGGCAAGGAACCCTGGGATGGTTACAATTCACCTGAACAGGACAGCGTTCCCCGGACAGCGTTGTCCGTTGTCAGGGTGTGGCGGCAGCTCCAGCACTAGTCCGTAGTAACGACCCAGTTTGCGCCAGTTCTCTGCTTTGAAGTCCAGGGTGATGGATCTGTGATCTGCACTGTTAGCCGATTTTGTAATTTTATCACTAACATACTGTATTAATTATGGTGCATTGTCGGGAAACGTTTGTTGGTGTGAAAAGTCTCTGGCTCATTAACATATTTTAAGGCGTGTCTTGTATGATCCTAAATTTGTGGCACCCGTTAGTGAGAGTTCTGAAGCAATTATTATTAATATATAGTAAATATTATAATATATTTTTTTATTTTTTTGCCTTTATTTAACCAGGCAAGTCAGTTAAGATCAAATTCGTATTTACAATGACTGCCTACCAAAAAGCAAAACGCCTCCTGCGGCGACGGGGGCTGAGATTAACAATAAAAATGTTTATGAAAATATACGACAAAACACAAATAACGACAAGATTGACACCAAAACACTACATAATGAGAGACCTAAGACAACAACATAGCATGGCAGCAACACAACTGTCAGTAGGAGTGTCAATGATGTCTTTGAATGAAGAGATGGAGATAAAACGGTCCAGTTTAAGTGTTTTTTTGCAGCTTGTTCCAGTCGCTAGCTGCAGTGAACTGAAAAGAAGAGTGACCCAGGGATGTGTGTGCTTTGGGGACCTTTAACAGAATGTGACTGGCAGAACGGGTGTTGTTTGTGGAGGATGAGGGCTGCAGTAGGTATTTCAGATAGGGGGGAGTGAGGCCTAAGAGGGAAACTTAAATCCGTTTAAACATCATTTCTAGCAGCATTTTAAATGTGCAACCAGAGGAAAAAAACTCTAGACCACCTTTACTCCACACACAGAGACGCGTTCAAAGCGCGTCTCTGAGTCTGTAATACCAACACGTTTCAAGCAGACCACCGTAGTCCCTGTGCCCAAGAACACAAAGGTAACCTTCCTAAATGACAACCGACCCGTAGCACTCACATCTGTAGCCATGAAGTGCTTTGAAAGCCTGGTCAAGCCTCACATCAACGCCATTATCGCAGAAACTTTAGACCCACTCCAATTTGCATACCGCCGCAACAGATCCACAGATGATGCAATCTCTATTGCGCTCCACACTGCCCTTTCCCACCTGGACAAAATAAATCCTATGTGGGAGTTTGGACCATTACTTGGGCTTCTGCAAGTTTCCTGCTATCTGTTGCTTTCTCCTTCTTCATATGATGGACTCCACTTTGAGTACATTGCAAGTCTGTGGACATCTACCGCCCATCTCATTGTTTTAGGCTAGCTGGAAAACACATTTTTTAAGTTGAATTTGCAGTGTTGTAAATGATAAATAAACAACAGTGTGTGTAACTTGAGGACTAGATATAGAAATACCATTTTAGAAATACCATGTAGGCCGTCATTGGAAATAATAATTTGTTCTTAACTGACTTTCCTGGTTAAATAAAGGTTACATAAAAAAAAACAAATAGAAGTGAGAGTGCTATTCGTTGACTACTGTAACAAAGTGCGCTGATAGTCGGGAAGCAAGTTCAGGGAGAGAGTGTTTTAATAAATGAACACAACATAATACTAAATAAGAAACATGAACAACGCACAGACATGACACAGGAACAGAAACAATAAAAAATACACTAATAAAACGTATGTGAAGTAAAGCTTAGATGATTTTTTTTTTGTTTTATGTTATAACAACCAGGTCTCCCTAACATTTGCCATAACTAGTAAGCCTTACACCCTAACTATATGTGGGCTACCAAATACAGTGGCTTGCGAAAGTATTCACCCCCCTTGGCATTTTTCTGATTTTGTTGCCTTATAACCTGGAATTAAAATTGTATCATTTGATTTACACAACATGCCTACCACTTTGAAGATGCAAAATATTTTTCATTGTGAAACTGACAAGAAATAAGACAAACAAACAGAAAACTTGAGCATACATAAGTATTCACCCCCCCAAAGTCAATACTTTGTAGAGGCATCTTTTGCAGAAATTACAGCTGAAAGTCTCTTGGGGTATGTCTCTATAAGCTTGGCACATCTAGCCAATGGGATTTCTGCCCATTCTTCAAGACAAAACTGCTCCAGCTCCTTTAAGTTGGATGGGTTCCGCTGGTGTACAGCAATCTTTAAGTCATACCACAGATTCTCAATTGGATTGAGGTCTGGGCTTTGACTAGGCCATTCCAAGACATTTAAATGTTTCCCCTTAAACCACTCAAGTGTTGCTTTAACAGTACACTTAGGGTCATTGTCCTGCTGGAAGGTGAACCTCCGTCCTAGTCTCAAATCTCTGGAAGACTGAAACAGGGTTCCCTCAAGAATTTCCCTGTATTTACCGCCATCCATCATTCCTTCAATTCTGACCAGTTTCCCAGTCCCTGCCAATGAAAAATACCCCCACAGCATGATGCTGCCACTACCATGCTTCACTGTGGGGATGGTATTCTCGGGGTGATGAGAAGTGTTGGGTTTGCCCCAGACATAACGTTTTCCTTGATGGCCAAAAAGCTAAATTTAAGTCTCATCTGACCAGAGTACCTTCTTCCATATGTTTGGGGAGTCTCCCACATTCCTTTTGGCGAGCATCAAACGTGTTTGCTTATTTTTTTTCTTTGCTGGTGGCTTTTTTCTGGTCACTCTTCCGTAAAGCCCAGCTCTGTGGAGAGTACGGCTTAAAATGGTCCTATGGACAGATACTCCAATCTCCGCTGTGGAGCTTTGCAGCTCCTTCAGGGTTATCTTTGGTATCTTTGTTGCCTCTATGATTAATGCCCTCTTTGCCTGGTCGGTGAGTTTTGGTGGGTGGCCCTTTCTTGGCAGGTTTCTTGTGGTGCCATATTCTTTCCATTCTTTAATAATGGATTTAATGGTGTTCAGTGGGGTGTTCATCTCCCTGTTTAATGATTAGTTTGTGGTTGTGAGTGTTTCAATATGCTTTGTGTTGTAGTCACGACAGACAAAGATATATAGTTAAGAAAACTTTGCTAGGCATGTTGACAACCAGCACATGAATAAGGTAAGTAACAATTGGTTTCCGTTTCCTGTTTAACGTCAGTATGAGTAACATCAATATTGCTACAGCGAGGTTGACAACATTAGATAAATATTTGCAATACAACACTTCCTCACATCTTTGCAGTAGTTGTTAAACAACAGTATTTGTGAATTAAATGTTCTATTTCATTTAACATCCTGTGTTGTGTGCTAATTCTTTTATCATTGATGTGTTCTAGGTCATTTCAAAACCTTAAATGTCTACTAATGGTATGTCCAACTTACTGTGAGAAATTACACAGGTCACTCAAAACATTGATTCATTATTTCAAAAGTATTAACAGACCTCACTTTAGATTTTGGACTGCAAAAATATTTGATACGCACCAATGATTAGTAAATGGTTTAAATATACAAAGTCCAATGACTCAATAATACATCATTTAAAAGTTGTTTACGTATGTGAGAATACCTAGCTCACTAACATTTAACAAATGTGTGACTAATGATTAATACATGGTGATAAAACTGTAAATTCCTTACAAGTGCTTTAATACTGAATGTTATTATAAAGTGTTACCGAATTAGGTCATAAATATTAATGCCCCAAAAGTGTGATTCACACAATCACAGTATGGTTACTGTTACAGTACAGTAGTTAGACTTGTATTCTAGATGGTCTTTGTGCCCAGGGTCTGGGGGCTACCGCTGAAGCTGTTGAGGAGGTCTAACTTGATTAAATGGCTAATAGTGAATTATTCCTAGAGTTGTCATCTTTTTGTGAAAGGTTATTTTCTAAGTGCTTTTGAGATGATTGATTCAACTAAATGAAATTGATTTTTTTTCTTCGTCTTTTATTGTTTAAATCAGAGAAAAAAACACATCAGAAAAGGAAAACAACATCAATTGGGTCAGCATACAGCGTGGTGGTTCTTATGTCTGACAAAGAGTATTTGTTCCCATGATGTAACTGAGACAAAGACTCTGTCGTGTCTTTGGCATCATTAAATTGAAGACTGTTATTTTATCAAATTAATCCTCTGTAATTATTATTACGTGATTAAACTAATCATGTAAATGTAATTAACTAGGAAGTCGGGGCACCAAGGAAAATATTCAGATTGCAAAGTTATAATTTTCCTAATATAACTTTTCAGATATTTTAATATCTGATCCATTAGTCTTCTCATTAATGAATTATTCTTTACCTCACCTTAGTCTCATTCCGAACGTCGTAAATTGTTGGTTATCTGCACGAACCCAGTCTTTACTATGAATCATCTATACACCAATTGTCATGCCCAAAGTAAAAGGCCTCCCACTCAGGCCCAGAAAATAGGATATGCACATAATTAGTACTACTCTGAAGTTTCTAAGAGTGTTAAAATATTGTCTGTGAGTATAACAGAACGGATATAGCAGGCGAAAACCCGAGGAATTTCTGTCCTGGAAAAAGTGTTTTTGACACATTGCCTCATTTTGAACCCCTCCCTATTGAAAACAGCTATATATAGGAGTAAGATTGCAGTACCTATTGCTTCCACTGGATGTTAACAGTCTCTAGACAGTGTTTGATGATGTTAGAATGCTCTGGATGGTAATATAAGAAGAATTTCGAACTGGTCACCAGATGTAAACAGAAGAGGATGAGTGTTCACGGGCTCGCGGGCGCTGTGGTTTTTTCCTTTCCTATCGTCCAGTTTATAATCCGGTTAAAATTTTATAGTAAATATACATAAAAGTGTTCCTAAGGATACATTATCAATGATGTTTGATTGTTCTTGGACAAGTGTATAGGTATAGTGTCACATCCAGGCCTGAGTTTACAGGCTGGCGTGTTTAGTTTCGTTTTTGGTGTAGTGTTTTTTCTGTTCTAGGGTGTGTATTTCTATGTTGGGGAAATGGTTCCCAATTAGAGGCAGCTGTTTGTCGTTACCTCTAATTGGGAACCATATATATGTTTGTAGTTTTCAGAAGGGTTTTGTGGGTTATTGTTTGTTCATAGCGTAAGTGTTCAGTGTATGTTATGTTCTATGTTATGATCTTCGTTCGTTTGTTTGTTGTTTTTCCCAGTTACGTCGATTAAATAAATACGTATACTAGAAGCATTGCTGCGTCTTGGTCCATCACTCGAGAAGATAGTGACAGAATAACCCACCAACAAAGGACCAGGCAGCGAGAGAGCCAGGATTTCTGGATGTGGGAGGAAATCCTGGCTGGTAAGGGACCCTGGAGTCAGCCTGGGGAGTATCGCCGTCCCAAAGAGGAGCTGGAAGCAGCGGCGGCGGAGCGGCGCCATTACGAGGAGAAGTATGGAGTATGGACACCCGATCGGGAGAAGTATTCTGGTACACGCCTGGCTAGAAACCCCGAGAGGCAGCCCCAAAAAAATTTTTGGGGGTGGCACACGGGGAGGTTGGCCGGTTCAGGGTGGACTCCTGAGCCAACTCCTCGTGCTCTTTGGAGGGAGCGTTGGAGGGAGCGTCGCACTGGTAAGACGCCGTGCTATGCAGTATTGCGCACGGTGTCTCCAGTGCACATTCTTAGGCCGGTGCGCTATATTCCAGCTCCATTCATCTGTCAGGCTAGGGTGAGTGTGCAGCCTAGAAGAGTGGTGCTGGCTCTGCGCGCTAAGTCTCCCGTGCACCTTCTTGGACCAGGATATCCTGCACCGTTTCTGCGTGCAGTGTCTCCGGTGTGTGTCCACAGCCCGGTGTGCGACAGAGAGTCCCAGTGCGCATAGAGAGTCCAATACGGCCCGTTCCTGCTCCCCGCACCAGAGTCCCAGTGCGCATAGAGAGTCCAATAAGGCCCGTTCCTGCTCCCCACACCAGAGTTCCAGTGCGCATAGAGAGTCCAATACGGCCCGTTCCTGCTCCCCGCACCAGAGTTCCTGTGCGCATCGCTAGTCCAGGACAGCCTGCTCCTACTCCCTGCACCAGGTCCCCTGTGCGCATTGCGAGTCCAGCACAGCCTGTTCCTGCTCCTCGCACCAGGTCCCCTGTGCGCATCGCGAGTCCAGCACAGCCTGTTCCTGCTCCCTGCACCAGGTCCCCTGTGCGCATCGCAAGTCCAGCACAGCCTGCTCCTACTCCCCGCACCAGGTCCCCTGTGCGCATCGTGTGTCCAGCACAGCCTGCTTCTGCTTCATGCACCAGGTCCCCTGAGCGCTTTGTGAGTCTAGCACGAACTGTTCCCGGCTGCTAGCCCAGGTACCAAACTGTATTGTGTGTTATCCTCCATGTTTTAACAATGGAAATAAGTCCCAGACTGTATTGTGTGTTATCCTCCATGATTTAACAATGGAAATAGGTCCCAGACTGTATTGTGTGTTATCCTCCATGATTTAACAATGGAAATAAGTCCCAGACTGTATTGTGTGTTATCCTCCATGATTTTACTCATGTGCATGAATGGCTTTTTCAGGTTTTATGTGTGCAAGTAAAAAAAAAAATGTTTAATTAATAAACTAAACTAAAAATCAGCGCAATCATACATAAGATCAGAGGTAAAGAGGTGAAGAGTTCATCTGAACAACGTAAAACATATTGTACAGTGAGGGAAAAAAGTATTTGATCCCCTGCTGATTTTGTACGTTTGCCCACTGACAAGGAAATTATCAGTCTATAAATTTAATGGTAGGTTTATTTGAACAGTGAGAGACAGAATAACAACAAAAAAATACAGAAAAACGCATGTGAAAAATGTTATAAATTGATTTGCATTTTAATGAGGGAAATAAGTATTTGATCCCTCTGCAAAACATGACTTAGTACTTGGTGGCAAAACCCTTGTTGGCAATCACAGAGGTCAGATGTTTCTTGTAGTTGGCCACCAGGTTTGCACACATCTCAGGAAGGACCTCTACAGAAGAGAAGCGCTGTCGACCTCCCGGTGACGCCCTCTACATCAACTTACTTCAAGGATGTTTCTGTCAGGACTAGATCATCGCTCCGCTGCCACGGAGATTGCCCGTTCTCACTGAACGGCCCCAACCACTTCATCCTGACAACGTTGATTCAACAAGAGTGCCCAGTAGGTGTAAAACCAGCATTTTTGGTTTGAGATAAAATGTTTCATATGATGCGACATTATACAATCTCACCATTTATTTGAGGGTATTTTCACACGTATCTGTTTCCCATTTAGAAGTCCCCACAATTGAAAAAGTCATAAGAATTTGGACAACTTCACTTGTAGTGTATTTAAGGTAGTAACCCTTTAAACGTCATGTTCAGTTAGATTATGTATTGAGATATTGGTTCCCTTATCCTGTAAACAGTCTATGAACTGCTCTAATAAGTGACTCCAATCCACACTTTGGTTTTGGTAGTAACTGCCAACAAACGCAAATGTTAGCATTTTCAGACATAACACGTTACTTCCTTTAGCACACTACTACAACAGTGTGACTATTTTGGAATAAAATGTTCAATATATTTCCTTTAACATCCTCTGTGTTGTTTCTTATTGTTTAACCATTGACATGTTCTAGGTCATTTTGAGACCTTAAGGAGCATCAGGTGGGATGTCTACCAATAACATGTCCATCTATTAGTGATAAATTACACTGGTCACTGTTTAATACATTTATAAAGTATAAAGAAAGTATGGATAGTCCTCACTTTAGATTAGAGTCTGCACAAATACTTTACTAATGATTTGTAGTAGGTTTATAAGGACATTTATTAAACATCTTATGAATGATCGTATAAATCATTATTACATACTATAAAAGTTGTTTATAAATGTTGAATGACTATCTGACTAAAACAAATCTGTGAGTAATGATAAATGAATGATGAATAAACTATTTACTAATCCATTATAAATTGTTTATTACAAAGTGTTATTATAAAGTCTTACACATCTCTATATTCATTCAGAATCAACAGCATCTGGGAGAACTGCTCTGGTGTGACCCCTGACCTGGCAGCAGTGATGTAGTGAGAGTAGCTGTAGTGAGAGTAGTGGTAGTGAGAGTAGTGGTAGTGAGAGTAGTGGTAGTGAGAGTATTGGTAGTGAGAGTAGTGGTAGTGAGAGTAGTGTTAGTGAGAGTATTGGTAGTGAGAGTAGTGGTAGTGAGAGTAGTGGTAGTGAGAGTAGTGGTAGTGAGAGTAGTGGTAGTGTTCATAACCAGTATGTTGAGGTTGAAGTGTCTGCTACAGTCTCCTGCACTGTTGTGTTTAATCATTAATACATACTGTAGTTATTTATAAATGTGAGAATACCTAGCTGACTAACATTTAACACATGTGGGCTTAATAATAATGATAATAAAAGGTGAACAAACTAAATGCCTTACAAATTGTTTATTACTAAATGTTATTATAAAGTTTTACCCATAATTGCATATTCTTACATTTTACCATCAACTACTACAATACACCATTGAGTGAGACCTGGGCGTTATCTGATATCATGCAGTACTTTACACTTCAACTTTACTACATTTGTTAAAGGCATTTTGTCCCATATGAGCCACAAGAGGGTAATGTTAAAGAACATATAGAATGACCCATGATGTCCTCAAAATGTACTTTTAGAAATCTTACATACCATTTATCATTGAATACACGACCCAAAACTATTACAATGTCTTTTATAAAACAAGCGTACTCCTTCTTATGCCTTCTCCAAGTCATTCCATTCCAATCCAGCCAAATCATTCTGTATCAACACCACATGTATCCATGACTACAACACTGAGATAATTAATGTCAGCGAAATGTTACATGAAAGAAGACATGACAACAAAACAGTACAACAAAACAAAATCTAACCTATGTTTGTCAAACTTAAGAACAAAAACATAGGAACTATGAACGCCTTAACCTCACCCGAGTTAAAATACGTTTAGCTGTTACTTTGAACCATGGATAAAAGAAAGCATAAATTATTGGATTAATTAGGGAATTAAGAAGTGGCAGAAAACTGATGATGAATGACCGTAAATTGTCAATTGAAAGAAAAAATAAATAGAAATGAAATGGAATCCAACAGCTTAGATAGGTGAAAACAACAATAGATAGAGTTTTTGTTGCTTTTCTCTCAGACTTGTTTGCCTGTACAGTTTTAACACCAGACACACTGGCAGCCTCTTTTGAAAATACCTTCCTAGCCTGTGATCTGGCCACCACAAAGATTTTCATATAAAGTGTTATAATAATAGAGCACGGGACAACCATTGTAATTACAAGGTCAATTATATAAACCCAGGTTATTCCTTCAACAATAAAACATTCTTTCAAACACCTACTGGGTACCTGTACATTTACAAAAATGTTTATAACAGCAGCATAATATATGAAACAACAACACCAGGTAATGTATATACAGCACATAATTCTTGTTATTGTTATTTTAGAGTGGTACAATAAGGGATCACACACAGCAACATAGCGGTCAATAGATATCAAGACCAAATTGCCTAGAGATAAAGAAGCACATAAACAAGTGATGTAGAAATAAAACACACAGAAATATTCCCCAAATACCCAGCATGATTCCATTAATGCTACAGTCGTTACTGGTATCACAATCAGTCCCACCAGGAGATCTGACACAGCCAGAGAGAGGATGAGCAGGTTGGTTGGAGTGTGGAGCTGCTTGAAGTGAGAGATGGAGATGATCACCAGTACGTTCAAAAATACTGTAACTGCTGAAATCAATGAGAAGAGGATGTACAGTGTTATGTAGATAGATGTCGATAGCAAAGCCTTTCTGCAAGAAGAGTTTCTGTCTTGAAAACAGTATTGATCATCTTCATGTTTCTCCATTTGTAGTAAAATATCAAAATGCTGATGTCCTCCTGCTCCTGCTTGGTCCTGTGTGTGGCCCTGTCAGGTAAGCCTTCTGACAAACTCTGAGCTCTGCCTCTCTATTTATCCCTGTGTTACTGACAGAAACTCCCCTCCCCGGGACTCTCTGCATACACACACACACACACACACACACACATACACAAATAAAAAAACGGTTGGTTAAACAAATAATTTGTGAAAGCATGATGTAATGTATGACAGGATTGGATGTTGCTGTGCCAACCTAGACTGTCCTTCAGCCTTACTGATCTGTTAGAGATGAGAGAAAAGGTACATTTACTCAACTGAGTATTTTAATGGGGAAATATAATATGGGTGATGTTATGTTCACTCAAAGGCTGTTTTACATGGGAAATAGGATAACTGTGCAGACTAACTGTTTTGGGTGATGTCAGTGCTCTGTTTGGACCATAATCCACAACCTCAGGAGTCTTGACGGCCGGCCACATGTCAGCTGTTCAGTGTGTAGGAAAGTTGACAGTAGGGAAGTTGATGAGATGGCATAACTTAGTGTGTTCGCGCTTATAGAAAATGCAATCAAAACTGTGGCATTCCATAGGAACATTCCCAATCACCCCTTGATGTTTTTGTTTTTTTTCACAATTTCTGGTGTGTTGTTTTCTCAGACAAAAATGTTACTAAGAAATGTGATTTACAATTCAGTTGTATCGAACAATGATCTCAAAATCACTTCAAGTTAAGTATGGACAGTTCACAATTTACTGTGAATATTTTGACAACCCTCCCCTTGTACTGTAAATAAAATTGCACACCCTCCCACTCACAGAATGAACTCCAAATAATGCGTATGGACAGAAATAACAATAACTGTAGCGAACCTGGGCCAGAAGGTTGAGGGTTCGCCGACCACCATGGACCAGCTCACTCTCCCTGTCTGTTTCATTAGTCCTACACTACGATCAGAGCTGGCTACAGACAATGATCAGTTAGGGGGATATCACATTTCTATTGTTGAGATGCCATAATTTATAATTATATAAAATATATGCAATACATTTTCCACCAACAGGTTTCTGTGCCAATGCACCACACAACCATTAAACAAAGCATACAAACGTTGGGCTCCTCAATATCATGGCTTGCGTTTTCAGCACCATAATTAATAGACTATGCTCTTGTGTGCAGTTCACGTTTTACCATCTGATTGTCTGCCCTTGGGGGCACATAGCATCTGGGCATGGTTATGGTGGAGAGGTCTGAGAACAGGCTTTCCCATGTCTTCCATCTGCCCATCAGGCAGTACGTGGTCATCCCAGCCTCTCTTGCTGGTCCAGAGTTCCTGTACAAGAACCTTTGCTCGGGTCACAAAAGGGAGGATGTAGCCTCAGTGTTCATATTGGCTGGCCAGCACTCTGTAAATGACCCTCAAGGTTGGTTCCTCTTCTCTCTGGAAAAGTAAATGTTTTTAGCCGAGGGTATCTGGCTAACTGCTCATGCCCAAAGTTTTTTCTTGTGGATCAATGGTGGTTTGTGAGAGCCATAACTTACTGATATTTGACCTCTCTTCTGGAGGAAGACGGTGTTACTGGCCCATTGCCTAACCTAGAAACCGCCGCCCAATTGTCATCAGAGCAGGCTGTCGAGCTAAACTTTTGCTTCGGTCTCCGTGGGTAGAATTTGGAGACAGCTGTCAATATAGAAAACGTGCTCGACTGACTCCTGAATATCCGTGTTGCCATCATGGTACTCCCGATAATGTTTCTGGATGGCATAGATGGCACAGCAGGGACTACACGTCGTTCCAAAAAGTAGAACGTGCCATTCATAGGTGCTCAGCTCTGCTTTTTGGTCCAAATCCCTCCAAATAAACCTGAAGAGTGACTTGGAGAAGGCACACCTGGTGAACCATGCCTTTGATATCACCGCTTACTTACAGCCACTGTTATTGCATGGGGTCTGTGAGCAAAGGTTAACCCAGAGCCCGGGAGTGGGAGAAAAGAGATAAGAAACTAGTCAGACATTCCACAATAAATCAACTTTGAGGAGTGAACATTTAGTGCCTAGCTTTTAGATAAACACTGAAACTCTATGTTAGTGTAGTGGATGCATGGGCTTGGTCTGATAAGTAGATAATAATAACGAATGCAGTGACATCACTGGGGGTTGGCTACAAGCATGATAAAAGCAACTTAGACTTTCCTTATAGTGCAGAACTTACTCGGAAACATGCTATGTTCCTGTTTGTCAACTTCTGTCTGCAATTGCATTAATAAAGGTTTTTGAATGATTTAATTAAAGATATTGTCATAATGCTAATTTCACCAATGAGCCAATGATTGACAAGGAAACAAGGAACGAACCCTAACAGTGCCTAAATTTTAGGAGCATGCTGAGCTGGCAAGGGCCAGCTTTTTTCTGCCATCCGGACATGTTCAGACTACATTTTGAGATAATATAAGACAAAGTTCAGTTTTTAGTACTAGTACTGGCATTATCTTATAGGCAACCTTAAGTCTGAATATTTATTCATTAATCCCATCGTTCATGAAATGTGGTTAAATCAACAGGAGCCAGTTTGAACTCAGAAAGTTTTCAGACCCCTTGAGTTTTTCCACATTTTGTTACGTTAAAGCCTTATTCTAAAATATATATATTTTTCCCCTCAGCAATCTACACACAATACCCCATAATGACAAAGCAGAAACTGATTTTGTAAATTTTTTTGCAAATGTATATATAAAAAAGGAAATATCACATTTACGTAAGTATTCAGACCCTTTACCTAGTACTTTGTTGAAGCACCTTTGTCAGCAATTACAGCCTTGAGTCTTTTGGGTATGAAGCTACAAGCTTGGCGCACCTGTATTTGGGGAGTTTCTCCCATCTTTCTTTGCAGGACCTCTCAAGCTTTGTCAGGTTGGATGGGAGCATCGCTGCACAGCTTTTTTCAGGTCTCTCCAGAGATGTTTGATCGGGTTCAAGACCGGGCTCTGGCTGGGCCACTCAAGGACATTAAGGAACTTTGGAGCTCGGTCGGAGTGACCATCGGGTTTTTGGTCACCTCCCTGACCAAGGCCCTTCTCCCCCGATTGATCAGTTTGGCCGGGTGGACAGCTCTAGGAAGAGTATTGGTGGTTACAAACTTCTTCCTTTGAAGAATTATAGAGGCCACTGTGTTCTTGGTAATCTTCAATGCCTTGGAGCTCTACGGACAATTCCTTCGATCTCATGGCTTGGTTTTTGCTCTGACATGCACTGTCAACTGTGGGACATTATATAGATAGGTGTGTGCCGTCTCCAAATCATGTCCAATCAATTTAATTTACCACAGGAGGACTCCAATCAAGTTGTAGAAACATCTCAAGGATGATCAACGGAAACAGGATGCTCCTTAGCTCAATTTTGTGTCTCATAGCATAGGGTCTGAATGCTTATGTAAATAAGGTATTTCATTTCTATTTTTTATTTTATTTTTATCATTATGGGTTATTGTATGTAGATTGAAGAGGGACATAAAAAAATAAATAATGTAATGTAACAAAAAGTTGGAAAAGGGGAAGGGGTCTGAATACTTTCTGAACGCACTGTAGTCTATTTACAAATCTCTCTCTCTCTCTCTCTCTCTCTCTCTCTCTCTCTCTCTCTCTCTCTCTCTCTCTACAGTGTATATATATATATATATACAGTATATGTAAATATTTCCAGATTTTTCTTATATCTCCTAGATATAGGACAGACACTTCCTTAAGATGTGTTATTTGACTGTCTTTTTTACCATTTATGAATGTATTATTCAATGTGTTTCTGTGGGCTATAGCAGTAAAGGCCAAATGCATTATTTTATGGAATTGAATTGTAATTGTTTACCCCCTCCTCCATCTACTAAATTACTAAAATGTGTAGCAGAGGTGAGTCTGACTCATGGTAGCCCTGCCAGGTACTTATCAATGAGTGTCACCTTCGGTCCAATTGGGACTTTCCTCTTGGACTATTGGTTAAGATGGTGGTTTTCCACTCAGGATCCCGGGGTTCAGAACTCACCTGTGACAGAGTCATGATTCAGAGGTGGAATTCTTGACCTGTGCAGGGAAGACTTGTTTAGGGGAGGGTTGTACTGAGGCTGAGGCTGAGGCCTAATGGAAGTTGACCTCACACAAATGACAATAGAAGTGTATTCAGGTTTACTGCAGGTTCACTTTGAATGTTAATGTTGTATTGGGGCCCTTGAGTAAAGCATTTGTGTGTCTCAAACACCTTTAATTGGTAGAATTCCTTAGAGTTTTGTACGTCAGTCACAGAGCACAGGTTGAGTTTTGCTGATGTAATATGAAATCACAAATATAGGGATTATTTTATAGGCGACCTTAAGACTGAATATTGATGAATTAATCCCATGGGTCATGAAATGTGGTTAAAATGTGGCCTAATATCGTGTGTCAACAATTCACAAAAATAAGCCCTCTGGATGGGCAAAGTTAGAGTGCCACAACACAAATCAAATCAAATTTTGATTTGTCACATGAGCCAAGAGGTGTAGACCTTACAGTGAAATGCTTACTTACTAGCCCTTAACCAACAATGCAGTTTTAAGAAAATCCCTAAAAAAATGTAAGAGATAAGAATAACAAATAATGAAAGAGCAGCAATAAATAATAGCGGGGCTGTATACAGGGGGTACCGGTACAGAGTCAATGGGTCAATGTGCAGGGGGCACCGGTGTCGAGGTAATTGAGGTAAATATGTAGGTAGAGTTATTAAAGTTGCTACGCATAGATAATAACAGTAGCAGCAGCGTGGGGGGGGCAATGCAAATAGTCTGGGTAGCCATTTGATTAGCTGTTCAGGAGTCTTATGGCTTGGAGGTAGAAGTTGTTTAGAAGCCTCTTGGACCTAGACATGGCGCTCTGGTACCGCTTGCTGTGCGGTAGCAGAGAGAACAGTCTATGACTAGGGTGGCTGGTGTCTTTGAAAATTTTTAGGGCCTTCATCTGACACGGCCTGGTATAGAGGTCGTGGATGGCAGGAAGCTTGGCCTCAGTGATGTACTGGGCCTTACGCACTACCCTCTGTAGTGCCTTGCGGACGGAAGCCGAGCAGGTGCCATACCAGGCAGTGATGCAACCCGTCATGGTGCTCTCTATGGTGCAGCTGTAGAATCTTTTGAGGATCTGAGGACCCATGCCAAATCTTTTCAGTCTCCTGAGGGGGAATAGGTTTTGCCGTGCCCTCTTCACGACTGTCTTGGTGTGCTTGGACCATGTTAGTTTGTTGGTGATGTGGACGCCAAGGAACTTGAAGATCTCAATCTGCTCCACTACAGCCCCGGCGATGAGAATGGGGGCGTGCACGGTCCTCCTTTTCCTGTAGTCCACAATCATCTCCTTTGTCTTGATCACGTTGAGGGATAAGTTGTTGTCCTTGCACCACACGGTCAGGTCTCTGACCTCCTCCCTCTAGGCTGTCTCATCGTTGTCGTGATCAGGCCTACAAATGTTGTGTCTTTAGCAAATGTAATGGTGGTATTTGAGTCATGCCTGGCCGTGCAGTCATGAGTGAACAGTGAGTACAGGAGGGGACTAAGGACGCACCCCTGAGGGGCCCCGGTGTTGAGGATCAGCGTGGCGGATGTGCTGTTACCTACCCTTACCACTTGGGGGCAGCCCGTCAGGAAGTCCAGGATCCAGTTGCAGAGGGAGGTGTTTAGTCCCGCTTCCTTAGCTTAGTTATGAGCTTTGAGGGCACTATGGTGTTGAACGCTGAGCTGTAGTCAATGAATAGCATTCCCACATAGGTGTTCCTTTTGTCCAGGTGCGAAAGGGCAGTGTGGAGTGCAATAGAGATTGCATCATCTGTGGATCTATTGGTGCGATATGCAAATTGGAGTGGGGGTTTCTGGGATAATGATACTCATGACTTTCAAAGCATTTCATGGCTACAGACATTAGTGCTACGGGTGGTTAGTCATTTAGGCAGGTTACCTTAGTATTCTTGGGTACAAGGACTATGGTGGTCTGCTTGAAACATGTTGGTATTACAGACTCAGACAAGGAGAGATTGAAAATGTCAGTGAAGACACTTGCCAGATGGTCAGCACATGCTCGGAGTACATGTCCTGGTAATCTGGCCAAGCGGCCTTGTGAATATTGACCTTTGTAAAGGTCTTACTCACATTGGCTGCAGAGAGTGTGATCACACAGTAGTCCGGAAAAGCTGATGCTCTCATGCATGTTTCAGTGTTACTTGCCTCGAAGCGAGCATAGAAGTTATTTAGCTTGACCAGTAGGCTCGTATCACTGGGCAGCTCTCGGCTGTGCTTCCCTTTGTAGTCTGTAATGGATTGCAAGCGCTGCCACATCCGACGAGCGTCGTAGCTGGTGTAGTACGATTCAATCTTAGTCCTGTATTGACGCTTTGCCTGTTTGATAGTTTGTCGGAGGGCATAGCGGGATTTCTTATAGTCTTCCAGGTTAGAGTCCCGCTTCTTGAAAGTGGCTGCTCTACCCTTTAGCTCAGTGCGAATGTTGCCTGTAATCCATGGCTTCTGGTTTGGGTATGTATGTACAGTCACTATGGGGACGATGTCCTCGATGCACTTATTGATAAAGCCAGTGACTGATGTGGTGTACTCTTCAATACCATCGGAAGAATCCCGGAACATATTCCAGTCTGTGCTAGAAAAACAGTCCTGTAGTTTAGAATTTCTTAATCTGACCACTTTTTTATAGACCGAGTCACTGGTGGTTCCTTCTTTAACTTTTGCTTGTAAGCAGGAATCAGGATGATAGAATTATGGTCAGATTGCCAAATGGAGGGCGAGGGAGAGCTTTGTATGCGTCTCTGTGTGTAAAGGTGGTCTAGAATATTTTCCCCAATGGTTGCAGATTTAACATGCTGATAGAAATTAGGTATAACTGATTTAAGTTTCCATGCATTCAAGTCCCCGGGCCACTAGGATTGCCGCCTCTGGATGAGCGTTTTCCTGCTTATGGCGGAATACAGCTCATTGAGTGCGGTTTTAGTGCCAGCTTCGGTCTTTGGTGGTATGTAGACAGCTACGAAAAATACACATGAAAACTCTCTAGGTAGATAGTGTGGTCTACAGCTTATCATGAGATACTCTACCTCAGGCGAGAAAAACCCTGAAACTTTCATAGATATCATGCACCAGCTATTGTTTATAAATATGCATAGGCCCTTGCCCCGTGTCTTACCAGAGGCTGCTGTTCTGTCCTGCCGATATAGTGTATAACCTGCTAGCTTTATGTTCTTCATGTCGTCGTTCAGCCACAACTCTGTGAAACACAAGTTATTACAGTTTTTAATGTCCTGTTGGTAGGATATACGTTCTTTCAGTTCTTTCCATTTATTTTCCAGCGATTGAACGTTAGCTTGCAGAACAGAAGGCAAGGGCAGATTAGTCACTCATCGCCTTGTCCTCACGAGGCATCGTGATCTCTTTCCATGAAACCTACGTTTCCTTTTCAAGCGAATCACGGGGATCTGGGTCTGGTCGGTTGTCAGTAGTATATCCCTTGCGTCCAACTCGTTGAAGAACTCCTCGTCCAATTTGAGGTCAGTAATCCCAGTTCTGATGTCCAGAAGCTTTTTTCGGTCATAATGGACGGTAGCAGCAACATTATATACAAAATAAGTTACGAACAACGTGAAAAAACAAAGAAAATAGCATGGTTGGTTAAGAGCCAATAAGACGGCAGCCCTACCATCCGGCGCCATCCCATATTGTACAGTGCTCTCCAGCAACCCAAAACTATACAAATTATGTTAATTAATGCAGGAGGGCTGGGGGAGTTGACCAATCAGGATTAAGTGGAGGTTTGTTTCATATCCACTTCTAAATCCATTGTCTAAACATGGTCTACCAGCCGCTTGAGAACAGGGTTCAGTAAAGGGTAGAACCTTCAAAAATGGTTCCATATAGCACCAAAAAGAGATCCGCTATGGTTACAAGACAAATAACCCTTATTTGGCACCATATAGAAGCATTTGTTTTTAGTGTGCATATACACACTTCAGCTGATCACGTACTTAAGTATCTCTTCTACATCTGAAGACCCTGCTGGAAATGCAGGTCGGGGCAAATTCAGAACTCAGCTGTCTGATC
Organism: Hucho hucho; assembly: GCA_003317085.1. Classification (NCBI taxonomy): domain Eukaryota; kingdom Metazoa; phylum Chordata; class Actinopteri; order Salmoniformes; family Salmonidae; genus Hucho; species Hucho hucho. Next base: position 404,386 of record QNTS01000442.1, on the reverse strand, counting down.
TGATCATCGAGTGGATAGAGGGCCCCCTTGGCCCAAAGCCTGTACCATTGAGGGCTTTCACTATTTTTAAAGCGTTAGCTGGGTGGGACTTGCTAAGAGTTAAGTCAGAATCACAGAATTCCATCCATGTCAGCAGACATTCCATAACTGCTGGTGGAACTTAATCACCTCTCTTTGATAAGAATGTGTTCTTAACTGACTTGCCTGGTTAAATAAAGGTTAAAAAACACACACTCCAGCACAGTAGGTGGTGCTATAAACCTTTTCAGTTAATTTATGAACTGCCAATACATTCATAGAAGTAGAAGAAGAAGTCGTTGACTACATGGAACAATCACAGGATTTTGTGCAAGGTATGTTAACTATTACAATACAGTAGTTAGACTTTATTATAGATGGTCCTTGTGCCCAGGGTCTGGGGGCTACCGTTGAAGGTGTTGAGAAGGGCTAACTTGATTAAATGGCTAATAGTGAATTATTTTGAAAGAGTTGTCATTTTTTAATGAAATGTTCTTTTAAAACTTCTTCAGGATCGGTGGGTCCCCACCATATTGAGCTAACGTAGGCTAATGCGATTAGAATGAGGTTGTAAGTAACAAGAACATTTCCCAGGACATAGACATATCTGATATTGGCAGAAAGCTTAAATTCTTGTAACTTCTTTGGGATCGGTGTGCCTTCCAAGGGACGGTTGAGCTAACGTAGGCTAATGCGATTAGCATGAGGTTGTAAGTAACAAGAAAATTTCCCAGGACATAAACATATCTGATATTGTCAGAAAGCTTAAATTCTTGTTTATCTAACTGCACTGTCCAATTTACAGTTGCTATTACAGTGAAAGAATACCATGCTATTGTTTGAGGAGAGTACATAGTTTTGAACATCAAAAGTTATTAATAAACAAATTACGCACATTTGGGTAGTCTTGATACAACATTCATAACAGAAATGCAATGGTTCATTGGATAAGTCTAACACTTTTTTGCACATACACTGCTGATAAATCTAAATTCCACCTGGGCTGGAATACATTATAGCCTTTCTCTTGCATTTCAAAGATGATGAAAAAAAATCAGAATTTCTTTTTTTTAAATGTTGTTTTTTTCTTTGCATTATCTTTTACCAGATCTAAAGTGTTATATTATCCTACATTCCTTTCACATTTCCACAAACGTCAAAGTGTTTCCTTTCAAATGGTACCAAGAAGATGCACATCCTTGCTTCAGGGCCTGAGCTAAAAGGCAGTTAGATTTGGGTATGTCATTTTAGGCGAAAATTGAAAAAAAGGGGCCGATCCTTAAGAGGACACAAAATGAACAAGAGTCCCGCAATACAGACAACTCTTCGTATTGACCCTGTATTGCCGTTCCGCTGGCGACAACCCAGCTCTGCCTAGTTGCATAGGCTCGGGAAACGGTGACTCGGCCGTCTTCGGCGACTCTTGGGGAAGGTCGGGAAGCCTCGGGTTCTCTCAGAAGCGGGAACGTCGGGGACTTCCGGGATGCCTCGGAGGCAAGGTGGAAACCCTGGACTTGCGAGCGAAATCGACTTTCCTCTCCGTCCGTCGTTCCCGTGATCGGCCATTGATACGGATGGTCAATGCGATGAGGGAATCGAGAGCCGTAGGTAACTCCCAAGCTGCAAGCTCGTACTTGACCTCCTCTGAGATGCCATGCAGGAACATATCAAACAGTGCTTCCTGGTTCCAAGCACTCTCTGAAATCCACCGCATAGCCTGCCACACTGCGGGAGTCCTTCCGAAGCTGGATTAGCTTCCAGGGCAGCTTCTCTCCTGGAGAACGGGGCAGGCTCAGGGTCAGGGTAGGCAGAGGTCAGTAATCTAGATAGGTGGGGCAAAGGTACAGGACGGCATGCAGGCTCAGGGTCAGAGCAGGCAGAAATGGTCACCACCGGGAAAACTATAAAACAGGAATAATCGAGAGACAGGAACAGAGGGAAAAATGCTGGTAGGCTTGACGAAACAAAACGAACTGGCAACAGACAAACAGAGAACACAGGTATAAATACACAGGGGAAAATGGGGAAGATGGGCGACACCTGGAGGTGGGTGGAGACAATCACAAAGACAGGTGAAACAGATCAGGGTGTGACAAAACTAGCTACTTTACGTGCTGATATTGATTTTGGTATTATTGTGTGTAGCTCCATTTGCTAGCTAGCTACCTAGAGAGAACATTGCATTGTGAATTTTGTAGTCGACTTGAGCTGCAACAGATTTACACAACAATTTTCTTTGCTGCTACCAACCTTATTATGAAGCCGAAATGAAACATTTGTTCACAAAAAATACTGTTCTAACATATTAGTGTTATTTAAAACTGTAAATTAAAGGAATGAGTGGTTTTGGATGGATTTTTCCAATAAATAGGTAGAATGGGAAAATATGTCAGGAATATTTTTTCTCGTTAGACCTATACTACCCAAAGTAAAAGGTCTAAAAGAACATATTAAAACAACATCAATGTGTCCATGTTGTATTGATACTCATGTTTGCCAAAATACATTTCTCTCTTCTCATTTCTGTTTCAACTGTATCACGCTTTGGGCACAGTGGAGAAAATAAATTGTGAAATGTATTATTTAAAAAAAAAAAAATCTGCAAGAATTATCCCCACCTAAAAGGGTGAGTACTTTCACCTTACTAAACAATACCTACAACTAAGGATTAGCATCATGTATACATTTCTCCATATTAGGGATGGGCATTTGAAATTAATTTACTATTCAAATAATATCATGACATTTTTCCAGATATCCGGAATATGAAATTCCTAAAGAAAGAATAACAAAAAAGAATTGCTCTTGAATCTCTCGACAAATCCAAATGACGCAAATGCTCATGGCTAAGGAAAACAAAATAAAATCTGCGATGCGGAGAATGCGGACGGAATCACGTAATCCAGACATTGAAATGGAATTCAACAATATTCAAAAATGTATTGAAGAACAAATAGCATCAGTGATTTGTATTTTCCTGCAAATTTCTGAAATGGCAGAGAAATGCCCGTCTGTGTTTGTTTGTGTGTATGCAATGGACATGCACAAATGGTCAAGTACAGGGTTTATCAGGGCTAACATCATGGAGTTTGTAGAATTACATGAATATGTCTAGAATAGGGGTCATGAGGACATAAACACATTTTAATTACACTATAACTCCTCATTACCTGTCACTCTTGACCCCGAGTCCCTGTCTAGCTCATCCTCCATGTGGCTGTGCACTAGGGGTTCCTCCGAAACAGACGCTGTGGGGGTCCTCTCTGTGTGCTGGTCCTGGAGGCACAGATACATAACGTACAGAATGAGGCCATCGTTCCATTCTCCATTTAATAAAAGCATTCTTGATTTACACCTGCAACAATAGGTCTGCCGAAGCTCTAGCTACTGCATACTATGCTTTGTTATCATTAAGCCCTTTTGTTCTCCATCTGATAAGCAGAATTAGGTCTGAGACGAGACAGTCAACTCCATGAGAAGTCCATAAAATGACAGATGGGAAATGAATGAGGGAAAGGGGATACATAGTCACTAGCAAAACTGAATGCATTCAACCGAAATGTGTCTTCCGCATTTAACCAAACCCCTCTGAATCAGAGAGGTGTGGGGGGCTTCCTTAATCAACGTAATCGGCGCCCTGGGAGCAGTTGATGTTGGAGATTAACTGCCTTGCTCAAGGGAAGAACCTTTCACTCTTAACTGCTAGGCTACCTGTTGCCCCATAATAATATCAAAGTACTGCTTTTGATCATGCGTCTTCCTCTAATGCTATGCTATTTTTTCTATTCAGCAATGTAACATTAAATATGTGGATAGGTTGCTGTCAATGCATCCCATCTCACCCCTCCTTTTCTGTGGGAAACAAAACAAAAAATGTCAAAACTGACAGGGATCGAAGCTCACTTCCTGTATGTGCTCCTGCTCGGGTGACTCTGTGACAGTATTGCTGGGGGCCTTCTCCACACTGCGTCACCTGGGAAGACTTCCTCTCTCTCCTCTGCCCTCTTCACCAGGTCAGGCTGTAAGTCTGGTTCCCTCTGGGGACTGGAGAGAGATGAAACTCCAGACTCATCCCACTGAGAAGAGGTAGAGGTCCTGGTAGGTTTTGCCTGTCTGTCTGTCCCAGACTCTGTCTCACTGTCCTGCTTCTAACCTACTTAAAAAAGTATTTGTTTGAATCAGCCCAATTCTTGTGTTATAAATAAAATAATCATGATTGGCATCATTTTAAATTCACATCTCTGGCTATTAATAAAACATTGTGGAAATAGGATACAAAATCTTCCCCATTAAAATGCTCAGAATTTGAGAAAATGTACCTTTACTCTCATATCTAACAACCAGTAAGACTGAAGGACAGGCTAGGTGGGCAGAGCAACATGCAATCCTGTCATACATTACATAATGTTTTCATAAATTATTTGTTTATTTAACCGTTTGTTCATTTGTGGGCGCACGTACGCACATGTGTGTGTTTGTGTGTATATAGAGAGGCTCCTGGGAGGGGAGTGTCTGTCAGTCACTCAGGGATAAATAGAGAGGCAGAGCTCAGAGTTTGTCAGAAGGCTGACCTGACAGGGTCACACACAGGACCAAGCAGGAGCAAGACCAAAGCATTTTTACCTTTTACTACAAATGGAGAAACATGAAGATGATCAATACTGTTTTCAAGACAGAAACTCTTCTTGCAGAAAGGCTTTGCTATCGACATCTATCTACATAACACTGTACATCTTCTTCTCATTGATTTCAGCAGTTACAGTATTTTTGAACGTACTGGTGATCATCTCCATCTCTCACTTCAAGCAGCTCCACACTCCAACCAACCTCCTCATCCTCTCTCTGGCTGTGTCAGATCTCCTGGTGGGACTGATTGTGATACCCGTAACAACTGTAGCAATAATGGAATCATGCTGGGGATTTGGGGAATATTTCTGTTTGTTTGAATTCTACATTGCTTATTTATGTACTTCTTTATCTCTGGGCAATTTGGTATTGATATCTATTGACCGCTATGTTGCTGTGTGTGATCCCTTATTGTACCACTCTAAAATAACAATAACAAGAATTATGTGTTGTATATCCATTACCTGGTGTTGTTGTATCATATATGATGCTGCTATTATAAAAATCTTTGTAAATTTACAGATACCCAGTAGATGTTTGAAAGAATGTTTTATTGTGAAAGGGTTAAATTGGATTAATATAATTGGCCTAGTGTTTACAATGGTTGTCCCGTGCTCTATTATTGTAACACTTTATATGAAAATCTTTGTGGTGGCCAGATCACAGGCCAGAAAGTTATTTTCCAAAGAGGCTGCCAGTGTGTCTGGTGTTAAAACTGTACAGGCAAATATGTCTGAGAGAAAAGCAACAAAAACTCTAGCTATTGTTGTTTTCAACTATCTCATTTGTTGGACTCCATCTCTATTTCCTTTTCTTTTTTCTTTTTTTTTAAGTGACAATTTGTCATTTATCATCAGCTTTCTGCCACTTGTTAATTCCTTAATTAATCCAATAATTTATGCTTTCTTTTATCCATGGTTCAAAGTGACATGTAAACAAATTTTCACTCTGTTATTAAGGCATTCATAGTTTCTATTCCTAAATTGGACAAAAAGGTTAGATATAGTTATGTTATACTGTCTTGTTGTTATTGCTTCTTTCATGTAACAATACGCTGACGTTATGTATTTCATCATTGATTCATGTTGTCATCATTGATTAATGTGGTGTTGATAAAGAATGATTTAGCTGGACTGGATTGTAATGACTTGGAGAAGGCATAAGCTTGTTTTATAAAATACATTGTTGTCATTTTGGGTTGTATATTCCAAATACCGAAGTCTGTGGTTGTTCCATGTTATATAATGTGGACTCCAGGAAGAGGACCACAGGAAGAATTGGACCACAGGATGCTTTTGCTTTGGCTAATGGGGATCCAAATAAATACCAAACACCAAAATTATAAATAGTATGTAAGTATTACAAAAGTACAATTTGAGGAAGTCATGAATCAATCTATATGTTGTTTAACATCTCCATTTAGTGGCTCCATTGGGACACAATGACTTCATCAAGTGTAGTAAAGTTTAAATGTACAATACTACATGATATCAGATAACGTCCAGGTCTAACTCAATGGTGTATTGTGTAAGAATCTGATGGTAAAATGTAAGAATATGCAATTATGGGTAACACTTTATAATGGTGTGCAGTAATAAATCATTACTCCCACATGTGTTAAATGTTAGTCAGCTAGTTATTCTCAAATGTATATGTGACTACAATATGCATTAATTATTAAACACAACAGTGCAGGAGACCACAGCAGACACTTCAACCTCAACATACTGGTTATGAACACTACCACTACTCTCACTGACACTACTCTCACTACATCACTGCTGCCAGGTCAGGGGTCACGCAAGAGCAGCTCTCTCAGATGCTGTTTCATGTGAATGAATATAGAGATTGGGTAACACACTAAATCATTTATAATGGATTAGTAAATAGTTCCACATGTGTTTTAGTAAGCTAGTTATTCACACATTTATTAATCACTTTTAAATGATTCATAAGATCATTCATAAGATGTTTAATAAATGTCTTTATAAACCATTTACTGATCATTAGTAAAGTTGTTTTGCAGTCTCTAATCCATACTTTATTAATACTTTATAAATGTATTGAACAGTGACCAGTGTAATTTATCACTAAAAGATGGACATGTTATTGGTTGACATCCCTGCAGTACCTGATGCTCCTTAAGGTCTCAAAATGACCTAGAACACATCAATGTTTAAAAAATAAGAAACAGCACAGAGGATGTTAAAGGAAATATATTGAACCTTTTATTCCAGAACAGCCACACTGTTGTAGTAGTGTGCTGAAGGAAGTAACGTGTTTGTCTGAAAATGATAACATTCTTGTTTGTTGGCAGTGACTACCAAAACTAAAGAGTGGATTGCTGTCAATCATTACAGCAGTTCATAGACTGATTACAGGGTAAGGGAACCAATATCTAAATACATAATTTAACTGAACATTACGTTTAAAGGGTTACTACCTTTAATACGCTTCAAACGAAGGTGTCCAAATACTTGTGACTTCTTCAAATGGGGGGGACTAGATACATAAGGTGTTTTTGTATGAAAATACCCTCAAATAAAAGGTGACATTCTATAATGTCGCATCATATGAAACATTTTATCTCAAGTCCAAAATGCTGTAGTGAAGAGCAAAGTTTAAAAACAGTTTTACTGCAGGGTTTTACACCCGCTGGGTATTCACTTGTTGAATCAGCGTTGTTTCTTTTTGAACCAACATGGAGTTGACATTAAATTGACATCTGTGCCCAGTGGGCAGAGATTGTTTTCAGTATGTGCAGTGGCCATGGAATGGCAGTATATTTCACAATCTGTGACTGAGAGGGATAACTTGACTTATTCTATATGAAAGAGAAGTATGTCTGTTCTATACAGTAAATTTATATCTGAACTTTATGTGTTAGGTGAAAAGTGTGCCTCTGCCAAACTGAGAAGACACCATCTGTATGAATAATACCAAAGCCTTTTCATTAGAAAATATATATTAATACCACTTCACTTATTCAATATTTTATTGTGTTACAGCCTGAATTCAAAATGTATACAATATATATTTTTCTCATCCCTCTACACACAACATCCCATAATGATAAAGTGAAAACATGTTTTTCGATAATTTTTTGCAAATGTATTCCACATTAAATACAGAAATATCTAATTTACATTAGGGTCCCATTTTATATTACTTTAAGCTTATAAAGGCTTCGTAAAGCCTTCATAAGGCCTTTATAAACACTACATAAATGTGTCACAAATCTTCTATAACCGTATGTCATCCTCTATAATGGGTTCATAAATGTGTCTTAAATGTGTGACATAACCATTAATGTCAAATGTGACATAACCCACTATGTCAAAATGACATATACCTGTGCTTTATAAAGGGTGGCATAAGCAATGTTTAATAAAGGATTTATAAATCATATTACATTGAGGCCTCACAAAGCATTTATAACCTTGTCATGCATCTTGGCAGAGCATTGCAATGCCAGGATAGTGGGTTAGGTTGCCGGGACCACCCATACATAAAAATGTATGCACGAGTGACTGTAAGTCGCTTTGGATAAAAGCATCTGCTAAATTGTATATATTATATTACTCTAAAACATTTATTCTATGACAAAACCAATTTTTTTGCATAGACAATATTGGACCTGACCTCAACTTTTCCCAAAATGCTGTGTAGGAAGAGGAAAGCTGGAAGGCCAATTAAAATGAATAAAATTTTTTTGCCAAATTACATTTTCTTGGTTTTTGTTTTTACAGGTTTCGGGAATTTCCTTAAGGTCTCAAAATGACCTAGAACACATCAATGGTTAAACAATAAGAAACAGCACAGAGGATGTTAAAGGAAATATATTGAACATTTTATTCCAGAACAGTCACACTGTTGTAATAGTGTGCTGAAGGAAGAGGAAGACACACAGGAAAGCTGGAAGGCCAATTAAAATGAATTTTAATTTTTTGCCAAATTACCTTTTCTTGGTTTTTGTTTTTACAGGTTTCGGAATTTCCGGAAAATTTCATATTTCCTCAGTTTTTTTCACACCTTTTTATTTATTTATAGGCAAACAACTAAATAAGATTTTCTGTGTTCACAACTCTTAAACCACATCAGGGGATGACTTTTGAGTTCTGGTAAAAATCAGATAAATTTTGTTTTTTTAGTTTAGTTAACCTTTAATTCAGTGTGCATGCCCTGCAATGTTGTTTGGTTAGCATTGTTTCTGTAGACACGTGATGAGTTGCAAATCAAATGCCCAATTGTGGTGCCACTGGACAGAAAGCAACGAATAAGCTCACCTTTATTTATTGTAATTTAAATTAATTTGTAGTAGTTAAGTGTTGGGTAGTTAAGTGTTGTTAGATTACATAGCTACCTCAATCCTTATTTCAAATAATTTTGGTGACTTGTAAGCAATTACTAGCTAGCTAGGTAATGACATTTTGCTAGCTAGAAGGCTCAGCAAAAAAAAGTCCCCCTAGATACAGACACATCTCATAGTCACTTCATAAGATATGTAAATGAAAGAGGAATATAATAATATGAATCAAATGGAGTTTCCCATCTCCCCATTTAGAGTGTTTCTGGCACAGCACAGAAATGCCCTCATCCAGATGGTGTGACAAAGGCATTTCATAACAGACCTGCTAACTTTCGTTGTTACTTTTAAGGTTGGAACCAACATGCAGTACCTCCAGCAGGCAAAGAGGCAAGAACCATTCGTCCACCAGCTCAGGGACAAAATACACAGCCTTGTGTAATGTTCAATGTAATTGCATTAGTGGACTTTTTGAAACTTCATGGATTTTGTATTGTTAAAATGTTTTACTAATGAAAGGAAATGTATGGTTTAAACATGTTCTTAATGTTTATTTGTTTTAGCTGTTATTGATAATTCCCTAAGTGTTAATACATTTGTGTTTACATCATTAAGCCTTTATGGATGTGTTATGAATGATCAAAGGTGTCTGACTTCATCGTAAGTACACCGTCGTACGATATAGAGTCTTTATGGATGTTTTATGAATGTCCGAAGGTGTCTCACTTCAAACTAAGTATTACAGGACACTACATAAAGTCTAAAGAAGTTGGTTGTTAATGCTCTGCTGATTTATGAAGGTTCTATCATGAGCCACATGGGTTGATGGACCTGCAAAGCTTCCGTGTGTGTGTGTGTGTGTGTTTGTGTTACTATACAGTATGTGTGTTTTGTTCCTCAAGTCTGCCCCAGTATCTGTAGTCAGACCCAGGTCCCAGATAATGTGAGTGTGGTGGTGAACAAACCTGTGTCTCTAACCTGTGAGGTCTCTGGCATCCCTCTTCCTGCTATCACCTGGCTGAAGGATTGCAACACAGCAGCGCAGGAGACCGCAGAAGACACTTCAACCTCACCACATTACTGTCAGAGTGCTGCCAGGTCATGCCTAAGCGATTTTTTCCAGTCTGAGCTGTTTTTTTTCCAGAGTTCCCAGTTTTCTTGAAGGCACTGAAGTCGGAAGTCAGAGATTTTCGAGTTCCCAGTTTCGAGTTCCTAGTTGTTTTGAACGCTGCAATAATCCCAACCCATACTGATTGTAATAGCTAGCTAGCTAGCCACCCTGCATGAATCTGAAGGTAGCTAAAGCTAACCAACTATGTTTAATGTTAGCTAGCTAGCTAAAATTAGGCTATAACTAGCAATGCAAATGGTTTTCTGAGATACGAGTAATATTACTACACAGATCATACATGTAATGTTAGCCAGCAATGAAAACGACTTTCTGACAAAATTAGACACGTATACTATGTGAAAATGTAGCTAGCTAGACTCTTACCCATATACAGTACATGGATGAGCGCTTCTCCCTCTCTGTCATGAATGCCATGGTTGCCCTTAGTTTGAAGATGTATTCCAGAGGCAGGTGTTTTATACAACAGCCTTCTGTGTTGTCTTTTTGACTCCCTCTGCATATTTGCAATTAAACGCCAGAATTTTCTCCATCTTCTTAGCTATCATACTCTTCTTCCACCAGGCATTCCACTGATTTCAAAAATCGGTCAACTTCTTCCGTGACAACAACACTGTTGATTGTCGTTTCTTCCCCATCATTGTCGTCAGAAGACTCTACAATATCTGGTTCAATTAACATGCTTTTACCTAAATCATGGATTTCCTCAGCGTCTGATTCATTTTCAGGATCAGAGTCAACATGGCACAATAGTCCTCCAGAAACTGGAGAGCAGTAGCAACACTTTTGCAGTTCTTCATGATATCTTTAAAACAAATCTGTGTTAGAAAGGATTATCTACACATACGGAGCAGCTCATGTTATAGACAGAAGCATGCTACATGGCAGACCAATCCAAACTCATCTCTCGGCATTGTCCAGCCCATCCATTTTCTCAGCAAATCATGGCTAGCGGGAAGTATCCTGTCTTTTTCTGTGGCTAAACCAACTAGGCTCGTAATTATTAGTTTTTTCATATTTACATATAGCATACACAATTATTTTTAAGGCACATGAAAGATCATATGTTTTTCATGCCAATAAAGCAGCTTGAATTTGAATTTATGTTCCAGATGGCATTTCTGCCAAAAAACGCATTTTGATAAAAAATGCATGTTTACATTCAAATGTCTCTTCTGGGAAGTAGTGATGTGCGACATATGCCTAGTTTCCTGAAATGAGTCACATATAGAGATTTGGTAACACTTTAACTTCTTAGGGAGCGGCAGCTGAGGTGTCGGTTTTGGAGAGTCTGGCGTGCCCAAAGTAAAAGACCTGCCACTCAGGCCCAGAAACTAGGATATGCACATAATTAGTACTATTGGATAGGAAACACTCTGACGTTTCTAAGAGTGTTCAAATATTGTCTGTCAGTATAACAGAACTGATATAGCAGGCGAAAACCCGAGGAATTTCTGTCCTGGAAAAAGTGTTTTTGACACATTGCCTCATTTTGAACCCCTCCCTATTGAAAACAGCCATATATGGGAGTAAGATTGCAGTACCTATTGCTTCCACTGGATGTCAACAGTCTCTAGACAGTGTTTGGTGATGTTAGGTTGCTCTGGATGGTAATAGAAGAAGAATTTCGAACTAGTCACAGGATGTAAACAGAAGAGGAGGCTCGTGCAGCTGTGGTTTTTTCTTTTCCTATCGTCCAGTTTATAATCCGGTTGAAATATTATAGTAAATATACATAAAAGTGTTTCTAAGGATACATTATCAATAATGTTGGATTGTTCTTGGACAAGTGTATAGGTATAGGTTGAACGTGTTCTCTTCACAGTTCAATGGGCGAGTGGACGCTGTATTTTATGAACATAACGCGCCAACCAAACGGAGATTTATGGATATAATAAATGACTTTTTCTAACAAAAGAACCATTGGATGTCTTCATTGGACACTTGGAAAATTGCTGAAAATTATGTCATGGCTTTAGAAGCTTCTGATAGGCTAATTGACATCATTGAGTCAATTGGAGGTGTATTTGTGGATGTATTTCAAGGCCTACCTTCAAACTCAGTGTCTGGGGGGCTCCAGTGTTGAGATCAGCGTGGCAGATCTGTTGCTACCTACCCTCACCATAGACCACCCTCGTTTGGTTTCCATGTACCATATATTTTTCAATTGTGCTGTGATGTTTTGCACAATGTTTTAACCTTTCTAATTGTATATTATCCACAGATTGTGAGCTAAAGATGAAAACCTTTCCTACGAGTATTATTATATTATTTATTGACTGACTATGGCTTTCCATATCACCCAACACTGCTATTTGTAAGGTTAATTTTAAGTGCATGTTGTGATTTTTTAACCATTCCTCAACCTGTGACCAGAAACAAGCTACATAGGGGCAATACCAGAATAAATGATCTATTGATTCTGTCTCTTCGCAGCAAAATATACAGAGCTGAGATTGTTGTATGCCCCATATATATAGCATTCTGTTGGTGGCAAGAATTTTACAGTGCCTTGCAAAAGTTTTCTTCCCCCTTGGTGTTTTTCCTATTTTGTTGCATTACAACCTGTAATTTATATGGATTTTGATTTTGAGTTCATGTAATGGACATACACAAACTAGTCCAAATTGGTGAAGTGAAATGAAAAAAATAACTTGTTTCAAAGAATTCAAAGGAATACAAAATGGAAAAGTGGTGTGTACATATGTTTTCACCCCCTTTGTGATGAAGCCCCTAAATAAGATCTGGTGCAACCAACTACCTTCAGAAGTCAGATAATTAACTAAAAAACACCACTAATCAAGGGGCACCACCAAGCAAGCGGCACCATGAAGACAAAGGAGCTCTCCAAACAGATCAGGGACAAATGGTCAGATGAGACTAAAATTGAGCTTTTTTGCCAATCAAGGAAAATGCTACGTCTGGCGCAAACCCAACACCTCTCATCACCCCGAGAACACCATCCCCACAGTGAAGCATGGTGGTGGCAGCATCATGCTGTGGGGATGTTTTTCATAGGCAGGGACTGGGAAACTGGTCAGAATTGAAGGACTGATGGACGGTGCTAAATACAGGGAAATTCTTGAGGGATTTGTATTTCCAGAGATTTAAGCTGGGACCACCTTCCAGCAGGACAATGACCCTAAGCATACTGTTAAAGCAACACTTGAGTGGTTTAAAGGGAAACATTTATATGTATTGGAATGGCCTAGTCAAAGCCCAGACCGCTCTAGCACCCTCTCCTCGGGCGGCGTTGTTTTGCGTCGGCCTCTGGAATCAGTTCAAATGCCCTGGGAGGTGCAGACAAAGGTTCCTCTTTGGGAAAGTTGTATTCCTGGTCGTAGTGCTGGTTGTGCTGGTAAGTTGACATCTTTCTGATATCCAATAGTTCTTCCCGACTGTATGTAATAACACTTAAGGTTTTCTGGACTAACAATGTAAGAAATTATACTTAAAAAAACTAAATAATGCACAGTTTCCTAAGGATTAGAAGTGCCAGCTGCTATCTCTATCGGCGTCTGGATTTGAGGTCTTACCAATGCCTTGATCATCTCCTCGAGAAAGAGCCGTCTCCTCTGGAGCTTCCCTCTGTTCCAATCTGGGTTCAACACCATCCAGATGACAAATGCGTTGTACGCCGAGATGTCCAAGATGTTGAAGTATATCACAGGTGGCCAGCGTAGGGTTCTTCTTTTGCAGCTGTAGCCAGTCACCAGCTTGTCTAAATTGTCCACCCCTCCTTTTGTGGCATTGTAATCCATTATGATTTCTGGTTTTTGATGTTCCTGGCCACAGATTCTCCCATCCCTATGCAGCATACTCATGAGTTCCACATTTTTGCCTTTCTTTGGCACATAGGACACTAGGGACGTGTCGGCCGTGAACACAAATTTTGAGGAATTGATGCGCCTGTTCCATGTATTCAACAGCTGAGGTGGGAGCTCTGGCTTGTTCTTTCGTACTGTTCCTACCATCGTCAGGTTCCTCTTGAGGAAGCTCCTGTCCCAGCTTGTGCTAAGTAAAAAAGTTATTGCATGTGAGGTTGTGGCCACGGAGTCCCTGTGTTACATCCAGGACAACCCGCATCCCTTGGTTCTTCTCAGGGGCTCCTCCTGTCATGGTTCCACCTGTCACCAGAGGGCGGCAGAGACCGTCCTAGAGACATAAACAACACTCAGAGGTGTCCAATTTACTCATTATGATTTCCCTATTAAAAGAGGTGTGTTTTCTGTTGTCCTTTGCAGCAGCTTGAATTGTTTACAGTGTAAATTTGTTTCCTGAGCGAGTTTTCGAGACTTAGTGTTTTGTTTTTTTCAAGTGTACTGTGATCCTGCGGATACCATTTCTCAGTAAAGTATTATGTTTATCCTTAACCACTGATTCCTCGTCTGGTCTCTTCTCTGCACCTGGGACCCAAGATCCCAGCCCCCGAGCGGTATGACGGCAACCAAGAAGGATGCAAGGGGTTCCTCACTCAGTGTTTACTGGTGTTCGAGCTACAGTCCTCCTCGTTCCACACCCGTCGGGCCATGATTGCCTGCATCATCTCTCTACTCTCGGGCAAGACCCTGGCGTGGGCAACGGCAGAGTGGGAACAGCAACCACCATCCTGCTGCTCCATATTAGCCTTCATTGCTGAGCTGCGACGAGTCTTCAACCACCCAGTTGGCGGACGAGAAGCGGCCAGCCGACTGTTCAACATCCGCCAAGGGGCCAGACCAGTGGCTGATTTCGCAAATGAGTTCCGCACCCTCGCTGCCGAGAGTGGGTGGAATACGAAGGCACTGGTCACCGCTTTCCACCAGGGTTTGTCTAACTCCATCAAGTATGAACTGGCCTCTCGGGAACTGGGAGAGGACCTTGAGTTCCTGATAACGCTGGCAATCAGGATCAACAACCGCCTCCGAGAATGCGTGAGACAGCACCTTTTTGACACCACCCCAGTACCCCGGTTTCCTGAGCACCCCAAGTCCCCCGAACCCAGCATTTAGGAAGCCATGCAGCTGGAATGCACATGTCTGAGCCCACAGGCACATGCCTGAAGGCTGCTGCCTCTACTGCGGAGGTCTCAGCCATCTCTGTGCTACATGCCCAGAGCTGACAGGAAACGCCAGGGCTCACCAGGACAAGGGGAGACCCTGACGAGCTGTGCAGTTACCTCCCGGCTACCGAGTCACCGTCTGTCATTAACCACAACCCTCCACTGGGACAACCGTCAGCACCAGATTCAAGCCTTCATGAACTCTGGGGCCGCAGATAATTTCATTGATCAAGACATCGCCAGAGAATTACAAATCCCCTGCGTGAAGTGTCCCATCCCTCTGCAGATTCAAGTCCTGGACGGACGGCTCATTGGCTCCGGTCAGGTGAAATATCAGACCAAGACCATTCTACTGCAGGTTGGGTGAACCACTCAGAGACGCATAGTTTTCTTTTGATCACTGCTCCAAAGAACCCCCTTATCCTAGGGTACCCCTGGCTAGCGCTACATAACCGACTATTCTCCTGGTACTGATTGATTGTGGTAAGGAGCCACACATGCACAGCTATTTACTTGTTGTGTTCCAATTTGCACCTGTCTGGAGTAGAGCGTGGGAAAATAATGAATTTTTAACAATGTATCGAAATAATGTATTGTAATAACATTGTGTAGGTTCCCGCAAGACATTGTGTAGTTTCACACAATACAAAGGGTAAAGAGTGCGAGAAAAGCGGGAGACAGGCAGACAGGCAGGGAGACAGACAGGTTCTTGGTGCTATGTTGAAACAGCAGGCCCAGGGAGGAGGAAGACAGAGTGAAGGCAATCAGCAAACCTTTTTGTTAAATTTATACTTCTTTTCACCTAAACACACACTTTTCTCAAACACCACATATGTAATATAAATGTGTAGGATGGTGCACAGTGTGCACTCAATTAAAGTGTTTTCTTTTGTTATTCACAGAAAATGAGCCAAGGCCAATGAGTCTCAGGTTGAAATAATTATTATTTTTGTAAACATTGAAAATGGGTCGCACACACCCGAACACCACACAAAGGTAAAGTGTCGAAATTAAATGTAATTGCTAAAATATACCTAAACATCAAAAGTAAAAGTATAAATTGTTTCAAATTCCTTGAATCAAGTAAATCTTTTAAATTGACAGATAGCCAGGGGCACACACAGACATTATTTACAAACAAAGCATTTGTGTTTCATGAGTCTGTGAGTCCGCCAGATCAGAGGTAGTAGGGATGACCAGGGCTGTTCTCTTGATAAGTGCGTTAAAGGGATCATTGGGGCGCTAATCCCGACACTACCCGGTGAAATGTAAGGCGCCAAATTCAAAATCCTAAAGTTTAATTATTAAACATTCATCAATATACAAGTGTTGCATAGTCATCAAAAGCTCTGATTCTTGGCAATATCACAGCGTTGTCAGAGCACAACATTTGATTGTTTGAGGATAGCACCTCTCATATTTATGCATTAGCATAAATTCATATCTATCGCGGGTCACACAAAACCCATATAAGAGCTCAAATAAATCACTTACCTTTCGAAGAACTTCTACTGAGGGCATCCCAAGTGTCCAAACAAGAGAATCCATGGTTCTTTTGTTAGAAAAAGTTATTTATTATATCCATAAATCTCTGTTTGGTTGGTGCGTTATGTTCAGAAAATCCACCGTCGAGTCGCCCATTGTACAGTGAAGAGAAAGCGTTCAAATTATACCTATCAACTTTGCCCAAACAAATCAAACATCATTTATAATGCATCCTTAGGTATCCTTTTATGAATATATACAATTATATTTCACTCGGATGATATCCTAAACAATATAAAAGGAAAATAAAGTGGGGCGCGCTCACGGTCTCGTGCCCAGGAATAGTTATTGACATCCGTGGTCCCTTCACTATTTCTTCTTCTGTTCAGTTCTGTTCAATGATAAAGCCTTCAAACACTGTCTAAAGACTGTTGACATCTAGTGGAAGCCATAGGTACTGCAATCTGGGAGCTATTTTACATGGATTTCAATAGGAAGCTTATCAAACTGAGGAAATGTCACAACAAAAAATCATTCTGGACAGAAATTCCTCGGGTCTGCTATATCCGTTCTGTTATACTCACAGACATTATTTTAACAGTTTTAGAAACTTCAGAGTGTTTCCTATCCAATAGTATTATGTGCATATCCTAGTTTCTGGGCCTGAGTGGCAGGCATTTGACTTTGGGCACGCCAGACTCTCCAAAACCGTCACCACTGCTGATGATGCCTAAAGAGTTAATTGGACCATTTTCATCTCCTCCTATGCATAAAAAATGTAATGAGTACTTTTGGGTGTCAAGAAAAATGTATGGAGCAAAAAGTGCATAATTTTCTATAGGAATGTAGTGGAGAAAGTATTGTCAAAAATATCAATAGTACAGTAAAGTACAGATACCCCAAAAAACGACTTAAGTAGCACTTTAAAGTATTTTTACTTAAGCACTTTACACCACTGCTGTTTTGGAATAAAATTTTCTATATATTTCCTTTAACTTCTTAGGGCTAGGGGGGACGGTCAAGTCCCACATGCAACAACATCCGGTAAAATGCAGAGCGCCAAATTCAAATTGCAAAAATAGTCATTTTAAACATTCGTGAAAATACAAGTGTTGCACACCATTCAAAACATTAGAATCTTGTTAATCTAACAGCTTTGTCAGATTTCAAAAAGGCTTAATGGCGAAAGCAGAACATTTGATTGTCTGAGGACAGCGCCCCGCACACATATTCAAATAGCATAATAACATAACCAGCAGAGGTGTCACAAAACTCGAAAATAGCGATAAAATAAATTGCTTACCTTTGAAGATCTTCATCTGATGGCAATCCCAAGGGTCCCAGATACACAATAAAAGGTCCTTTTGTTCGATAAAGTCCCTCTTTATATCCATAAATCTCAGTTTGGTTGGCGCGTTTGGTTCAGTAATCCACCTGCTCAAAGGCGTTCATCCATGCAGACAAACAATATCCCAAAAGTACCAATAAAGTTCGGCGAAACAAGTCAAACAGCGTTTCTAATCAATACTCAGATACCCTAATATGAATATAAATTATAATATTTCAGAAGGAATATAGCCAGTTGAATAGAAGAGAAAAAGAGCTAAGAGCGCGCTCACTGTTACGCGCGCAAACCATAACAGTACACTTCACGAGACCCCAGGAAGAACACCTCTTACTCCTTGGTTATTCAAGATGAAAGCCTGAAACATTTTCTAAAGACTGTTGACATCTAGTGGAAGCCATAGGAACTGCAATCTGGGAGCTAAAATACCCTGCTTTGAATAGGATGCCAATTGAAAAAGTGTGACATGACAGATTAACATTTTCCAGATGGATTTTCCTCTGGTTTTCGCCTGCCAAATCAGTTCTGTTATACTCACAGACATTATTTTAACAGTTTTAGAAACTTCAGAGTGTTTTCTATCCAATACTACTATGTGCATAGCCTAGTTTCTGGGCCTGAGTAACAGGCATTTTACTTTGGGCACGCCAGATTCTCCGAACCTCCGAACACTGCCATCTGCTCCCTAACAAGTTTTAACATCATGCACTAGTAGCTCAATTGGGACAAAATGCCTTCAACAAGTGTAGTAAAGTTTAAATGTACAATACTGCACGATATCAGATAACGTCGAAGTCTAACTCTGTGGTGTATTGTGTAAGTAGTTGATGGTAAAATGCAATAAGAAATTCATAAACCATCGCGGTTCACACAAAACACATTTCACAGC
>QNTS01000442.1:348805-378246 GCA_003317085.1 Hucho hucho | reverse complement strand
AAACAGAACGGATATGGCAGGCGAAACCCCGAGGAATTTCTGTCCTGGAAAAAGTGGTTTTGACAGAGTGCCTCATTTGGAACCCCTCCCTTATGAAAATGCCCATATAAGGGCATATGAATGCAGTACCGATCGCTTCCTCTGGATGTCAACAGTCTCGAGACAGTGTTCAGATATTTTTTGGATGCTTTTAGAGCAGAGAAGAAGAGAAAACAGGAAGTGTCCCCTTGGAAGTCAATAGGAGAGGACGCGCGCTCCCGACAAGGCACGCTCTGTGTTTTTTTCCGTTCTTATAGCCCAGTTTATATTCCGGTTGAATTATTATAGTAAATATACATAAAAGTGTTCCTAAGGATAAATTTTAAATGATTTTTGATTGTTCTTGGACAAGTTTATAGGTATAAGTTGAACGAGTTCTATTCACGTTTCAATGGAGTAGTGGAGGCTGTAGTTTCTGATTATAACGCGTGAACCAAATGGAGATTTATGGATATAATACATTACTTTTTCTAACAAAAGAACCATGGATTGTCTTCGTTGGACACTTAGGAAGACCTCAGCAGAAGTTCTTCAACAGGTAATTGATTTGTTTTTGCTGTGAAATGTGTTTTGTGTGAACCGTGAAGGCTAATGAATTCATGGTAATGGCAAAAATAGTGAAGGTGCTACCCTCAAACAATCAAATGTGCTGCTTTCGCCGTAAAGCCTTTTTGAAATCTGACAACGCTGTGATATTGCCAAGAAACAGAGCTTTTGATGAGTATGAAACACTTGTATATGGGTGCATGTTTAATAATTCAACTTTTGGATTTTGAATTTGGTGCCTTGCATTTCACCTGGTAGTGTCCCCACCACTCCCTAAGAAGTTAACTACTTAGGGAGCAGTGGGGCGCTCCCGACACTACCCGGTGAAATGTAAGGCGCCAGATTCAAAATCCAAAAGTTGAATTATTAAACATTCATCAATTAGCATAAATTCATAAACCATCGCGGTTCACACAAAACACATTTCACAGCGAAAACAAATCCCTTACCTTTTGAAGAACTTCTGCTGAGGGCTTCCCAAGTGTCCAACGAAGACATCCAATGGTTCTTTTGTTAGAAAAAGTAATTTATTATATCCATAAATCTCTGTTTGGTTGGCTCATTAGGTTCATAAAATATAGCGTCCACTCGCCCATTGAACCGTGAAGAGAACTCGTTCAACCTATACCTATACACTTGTCCAAGAACAATCCAACATCATTGATAATGTATCCTTAGGAACACTTTCACTATAATATTTCAACCGGATTATAAACTGGACGATAGGAAAGGAAAAAACCACAGCGCGCGCGAGCCCGTGAAGGCACATCCTCTTCTGTTTACATCTGGTGACCAGTTCGAAATTCTTATTCTATTACCATCCAGAGCATTCTAACATCATCAAACACTGTCTAGAGACTTTTGACATCCAGTGGAAGCAATAGGTACTGCAATCTTACTTCTATATATAGCTGTTTCAATATGGAGGGGTTCAAAATGAGGCAATGTGTCAAATACACTTTTTCCAGGACAGAAATTCGTCGGGTTTTCGCCTGCTATATCCGTTCTGTTATACTCACCGACAATATTTTAACACTCTTAGAAACTTCAGAGTGTTTCCTATCCAATAGTACTAATTATGTGCATTTCCTATTTTCTGGGCCTGAGTGGGAGGCATTTTACTTTGGGCACGCCAGACTCTCCAAAACCGTCACCTCGGGAGCCGCTCCCTAAGAAGTTAACCAAGAACACAGTGGCCTCCATCATTTGCGCGGCCCAAATCATGCTTCATTGACAGTATGGCAATGGAGTACTTGTTGTGCTATCAACGCTCAGGAGTTGCATATACTTTGCCCTGTTCCGGGATGAAGTCAAACACCCTGACTTTCAGTGCAACAATTGCCTGCTCATGGAGGGCTACAGAGAAGAAGTCGGTACGCTGTGCATACAGATAGCTGATTTGCACAGGCTACTGGGAAAGCCAAGACCTGCGATTTTCTCGTTTTCCTCCACTCCGAGGGTCGTGGATCGCGCTGGGCTGATGGGAGTCTGCAGCCACATCCAGCCCACACCCTGACCACAGACACCTTCATGTCCCACCACCCGAGGGACGGCTGTCCCGTTCCAATTGAGGGTTACCTGCCTCTGCCGTTATTGTGTGTAGTTATCCAGCCAACATGTTCAGCTCAGCTTCTGGTAATCATGAGGTAGCAATTGGTTAAATGGAAGAGCCTTACTGGTGACTGTATCCCTGAAACATCTGCAATACCGCTCTCGGCGGAAGAGGAGCGCTGCCTACCTCCCGGTGACGCCCAGCAACGTGTGTAAGCCATGCCCCGCCTCTACATCCACTTCAAGGTTGTAGGCTTGCAGGACTGGATCATCACGCCGCAGGGCTACCTGGCCAACTAATGCCCGGAGAGAGCCTGAACTGCACCAACCACACCATACTGCAGACACTGGTGCACTGTCTGTACAGCCACGCTGCGTATCCATCCGCCTGTCACCTGTCTCCATGTTCTACTACGACAACAAAAACAGTGTAGTTCTACGTCACTACCAGGACATGGTGGTGGATGAGAGTGGCTGCAGATCAAAAACATTTACATTAACTTGAAGAAAGTAGCTGGTTGGTGGAGTGGATTTTAGGAGAGTTTTCTTTTTTTTACCCATATATTCAGGGAGTCTCCTGTAATGAAAAGGCTTTGGTATTATTCAGACAGATGGTCTCTTCTCAGTTTATAGAACAGACATACTTATCTTTCGTATAAGTCAAGTTATCCCTGTCCTCTCTGTTCCTCTCTGCAGTAAAAAAATCCCCTAAAGTTGGTTGTGTGCGCCCTGCGGAAACCTAATTTTGCATAATAAGAAAATCCCAATAAAGATCTGTCAGTGTACTAAGCTAGCGATATCAGGCATTGGATGTGTTTCAATCCACCGCATCCTTCTATGTCTCACTTCCATGTCTGCGGTGAAAGGTGACAGAGCTAGTGCCGTGTTTGTCGAACCGTGAGACATCCTGAAAATTGGTCTTGTCACAAAATCACCTTCTCTATATACAGTCGTGGCCAAAGGTTTTGAGAATGACACAAATATTAATTTTCACAAAGTCTGCTGCCTCAGTTTGTATGATGGCAATTTGCATATACTCCAGATTGTCATGAAGAGTGATCAGATGAATTGCAAAGTCCCTCTTTGCCATGCAAATTAACTGAATCCCCCAAAAAGGATTTGGACTGCTGAGGACTGGGGTAAAGTCATTTTCTCTGATGAATCCCCTTTCCGATTGTTTGGGGCATCCGGAAAAAAGCTTGTCCGGAGAAGACAAGGTGAGCGCTACCATCAGTCCTGTGTCATGCCAACAGTAAAGCATCCTGAGACCATTCATGTGTGGGGTTGCTTCTCCATAAATACACCATAAAATGATTCACGCTCATCACCTTCCCTGCTGCCAACCTTCCTACACACTAGGCAACGGTTGGGGATTATGGTCCAAACTGAGCACTGAATGCCACCTTTTATTTGAGGGTATTTTCATATAAATCTGTTTTACCGTTTAGAAATAAAAACAGCTTATGTATCTAGTCCCCCCATTTGAAGAAGTCATAGGTATTTGGACAACTACACTTGTAGTGTATTAAAGGTAGTAACCATTTAAATGTAATGTTCAGCAAAATGATGTACTTATACATTGGTTCCCTTACTCTGTAAAGCAGTCTATGAACTGCTCTTATGAGTGACTGCAATCCACACTTTGGTTTTGGTAGTGCTAACACGAATGTTAGCATCCTTCAACACACTACTACAACAGTGTGACTGTTTTGGAATAAAATGTTCAATATATTTCCTTTAACATCCTCTGTGTTGTTTCTTATTGTTTAACCATTGATGTGTTCTAGGTCATTTTGAGACCTTAAGGAGCATCAGGTACTGCTGGAATGTGTACCAATGGCATGCCCATCTATTAGTGATAAATTACACTGGTCACTGTTCAATACAGTTATAAAGTATTAAGAAAGTATGGATAGTCCTCACTTTAGATTAGAGACTGCAAAACAACTTTACTAATGATCAGTAAATGGTTTACACGTTCATTTATTAAACATATTAGGTGTGATGTTATTAAATACTATACAAGTTATTTATAAATGTGTGAACAACAAGCTTACTAAAACACATTTTGGAGAAATTATAAAGAAATGAATCAACTATTTATTCAACCATTATAAATTATTTATTACAAGGTGTTATTATAAAGTGTTATTCAATCTCTCTATTCATTCAGACTCTGGCGTGACCCCTGACCTGGCAGCACTCTGACAATCTGAATCATTAATGCATAGAGTAGTTATTTATAAATTTGAGAATACCTAGCTGACTAACTTTTAACAAATCTGGAAGTAATGATTAATACATTGTCAGCAGACTGTAAATGCTTTACAAATGGTTTATTTCTGAATGCTAAAGTTTTATCCATAATTGCATATTCTTACATTGTACCATTAACTACTACAATACACCATTGTGTTAGATCTGGACGTTATCTGATATAATGCAGTATTGCACATTTAAACTTTACTGCACTTGTTGAAGGCGTTGTGTCACAATTGAGCCACTAGAGGGTGATGGTAAACAAGATATAGACTGACGTACGACGTCCTCAATATGTCTTATTAGAATACTTACTTTTTATCATTAAATATCATGGAACAACCACAGACTTTGGTAACTGGACTATACAACCCAACATGACTACAATGTACTAATCCATTATAAATTGTTTATTACAAAGTGTTATTATAAAGTCTTACTAATCTCTATATTCATTCATCTGGGAGAGCTGCTCTGGTGTGACCCCTGACCTGGCAGCAGTGATGTAGTGAGAGTAGTGGTAGTGAGAGTAGTGGTAGTGAGAGTATTGGTAGTGAGAGTAGTGGTAGTGAGAGTATTGGTAGTGAGAGTCGTGGTAGTGAGAGTAGTGGTAGTGAGAGTAGTGGTAGTGAGAGTAGTGGTAGTGTTTATAACCAGTATGTTGAGGTTGAAGTGTCTGCTACAGTCTCCTGCACTGTTGTGTTTAATCATTAATACATATTGTAGTTATTTATGAATGTCAGAATACCCAGCTGAGTAACATTTAACAAATGTGGGCGTAAAAATATAGGGTGAGCAAACTGTAAGTGCCTTACCAATGGTTTATTACTGAACATTATAAAGTGTTACACATAATTGCATATTCTTACATTTGACCATCAACTACTACAATACACCATTGAGTGAGACCTGGGCGTTATCTGATATCATGCAGTATTTTACATTTAAACTTTACTACACTTGGCATTTTGTCCCATATGAGCCACTAGAGGGTAATGTTAAACAACATATAGAATGATCCATGACATCTTCAAAATGTACTTTTAGAAATCTTACATACCATTTATCATTGAATATACACCCCAAAATTATTACAATGTCTTTATAAAACAAGCTTATGCCTTCTTATGCCTTCTCCAAGTCATTCCATTCCAATCCAGCCAAATCATTCTTTATCAACACCACATGTATCGATGATGACAACACTGAGATAAGTAATGTCAGTGTGTTATTACAAGAAAGAAGCGATTACAACAAAACAGTATAATATAACTACTTCTAACCTATGTTTATCAGACTTAGGAATAAAAACATAGAAACTATGAAGGCCTTAACTTCACCCGTGTTAAAATACGTTTAGCTGTCACTTTGAACCATGGATAAAAGAAAGCATAAATAATTGGATTGATAAAAGAATTAACAAGTGGCAGAAAGCTGATGAAAAGTGACGAGGAATCTAAATTTGCTAAAGAAAAAAAGAAAAATGAAATCCAACAAATGAGATAGTTGAAAACAACAATAGCTAGAGTTTTTGCTGCTTTTCTCTCAGACTTATTTGCCTGTACAGTTTTAACACCAGACACACTGGCAGCCTCTTTTGAAAATACCTTCCTGGCCTGTGATCTGGCCACCACAAAGATTTTCATATAAAGTGTTATAATAATAAAGCACGGGACAACCATTGTAAATACAAGGTCAATGATATTACCCCAGACTGACCCTTCTACAGTAAAACATTCTTTCAAACACCTACTGGGTACCTGTACAAAGATTTTTATAATAGCAGCATCATATATGATACAACAACACCAGGTAATGGATATACAACACATCATTCTTCTTATTGTTATTTTAGAGTGGTACAATAAGGGATCACACACAGCAACATAGCGGTCAATAGATATCAAGACCAAACTGCCTAGAGATAAAGAAGTACATAAAAAAGTAATGTAGAGAAGAAACGCACAGAAATATTCCCCAAAAACCCAGCAAGTTTCCATTATTGCTACAGTCATTACTGGTATCACAATCAGTCCCACCAGGAGATCTGACACAGCCAGAGAGAGGATGAGCAGGTTGGTTGGAGTGTGGAGCTGCTTGAAGTGAGAGATGGAGATGATCACCAGTACGTTCAAAAATACTGTAACTGCTGAAAACAATAAGATGAAGATGTACAGTGTTATGTAGATGGATGTCGCTAGCAAAGCCTTTCTGCACGAAGAGTTTCTATCTTGAAAACAGTATTGATCATCTTCATGTTTCTCCATTTGTAATAAAGGGTAAAAATGCTTTGGTCCTGCTCCTGCTTGGTCCTGTGTGTGACCCTGTCAGGTCAGCCTTCTGACAAACTCTGAGCCATGCCTCCTCTCTATTTATCCTTGAGTAACTGACAGTGACACCCCTGTGTTGCTTCACAGTCCCAGCTGTTCCATTACGTATACTTTTATCAGTTTTTTTTATCTGATTCTACTGCTTGCATCAGTTACCTGATGTGGAATAGAGTTCCATGTGTGCATGGCTCTATGTAGTACTGTGCGCCTCCCATAGTCTGTTCTGGAGTTGGGGATTGTGAAGAGACCTCTGGTGTCATGTATTGTGGGGTATGCATGGGTGTCTGACCTGTTTGCTAGTTGTTTAAACTGACAGCTCGGTGCATTCAACATGTCAATTTATCTCACAAATACAAGTAGTGATGAAGTCAATCTCTCCTCCACTTTCAGCCAGGAGAGATTGACATGCATTATTACGACTCAGGATAAGACCCAGATGCAGACATTTCGAATAACAGACGTTTAATATATAAACAGGGGACAGGTGTGGCGGAAGAATCAGAATTAGTGAGTAACATAGATAATTAAAATGTCTTATCTTATAATATGCTTATTTGATGTACTTGTTATTAGATTGTATCCCTTCGGACTCTGGTGTTGGCAGTTGCACTTCTTTCCTCAGCTGGGGCTCAGTCCCCTGAGGCCCAGAGAGGGGAGAGGTCAGGCTTGTCTTTCATATGTCCCTGTTGCTATGCAGAATATCAGAAAGGGAAGAGGTCAGGAGGGAATGTTGTTTTCATATGTGAATGTGTTTTTACCTACTCTTAAACCATGTGAAGGGATGGTGTGATTGATGGGGAACCAATTACTTGTCTCCACAAATCCCTCTTTTACTCAGAAGTGGCTTCCGTCTGGGCACTCTACCATAACTTCTTTGGGATCGAAAATTGGATGTAACAAATGTATCACTAGCCACTTTAAACAATTTTTTATATAATGTTTACATATCCGACATTACTCATCTCATATGTATATACTGTACTCTATACCATCTACTGAAGCTTGCCTATGCCGTTCGGCCATCAACTCAAATCTCTAGCCACTTTAATAATTAAAAAGTGGATGTAATAAATGTATCACTAGCCACTTTAAACGATTCCACTTATATAATGTTTACATATCCTACATTACTCATCTCATATGTATATACTGTACTCTATACCATCTACTGCATCTTGCCTATGCCGGTCAGCCATCGCTCCTCCATGTATTTATATGTACATACTCGTATTCATTCCTTTACACTTGTGTGTATGGTAGTTGTTGTGAAATTGTTAGAATACTTGTTAGATACTACTGCATGGCCGGAACTAGAAGCACAAGCATTTCGCTACACTCGCATTAACATCTGCTAACCATGTGTATGTGACAAATAAAATTTGATTTGATTTGTTGGTCCCCATGAGAAAGTCAATGTCACTCATCACTGTAGCAGAAACCATCAAGCCAGCAAATTTTTATGAAGTTATTTGAGCTGTCAAAAAAACCACCAAGTTCAACGAAAGTGGAAATACCTATGGAATTCCTACGCTTGCTGTGAAGTTAGGCAGTTCTCTAAAAGATGTGGCAGCAATGTTTGAATGTTGGGCAATAATGGCTGATGATGATGATGAGTTGATAAAGAATGCCGTGGGCTTTGTGAAGCTCTATACTAAGGCATGGTCTGTAAGTGTCTCACACGCTACATGTTCCACAATCAGTGATGCCATGTACAATAAACCAACAGCATTAGCCAAAAGAGAAGATGTTAAGAAATTGACTGAACACCTCAGGACAACAGCAGTGTATGCAATGGAGTTTTTAAACGGCATGGAAAGTGTTAAAACATTACCATGATTAACCTTAGTCAATAGAATAATTTTCTCGAGTACCACATGACATATTACGGGGGCTATTACCCTTTGAGCAGAAGCTCTGCAATCATTCAGTAGGCTTGAACGTAAAGGAAAGAGAAAAGTGTATCTTCTAATGACACATGACATGAATCATGCCGTAACACTCTCAGTAAAAATACAGGGCTGATTAATGTACTACAAATTGTCTGACTGCCTGAGGGATCATGCAAACAAGTGTGCAGCCCAGCAACCCAGCTACATACAATCAACAAAGCTCTCAGACCATAAACCTGAAAAGCAACAAACTGGACGGGTTGGTGGATTTCATGGGGCACAACATTAGAGTTCACAGAAAGTTTGATTGTTTATCAGAACCAACAATTCAGATTGCAAAAAATATCCAAGCTGCTGATATCTATGGAAAGATTTCAGAGCTGCAGGGGAAGACTCTTGATGATCTTGAAGGTACACAAAACCAACGTTAAAGCATTAAGACAGGTGAAAATATTACTTTTAGTTTTACTGTATCAAATATTAGTGTATCAAGTGTGCAAAATTGTCATCAAGGCAAAAGGGAGGCTATTTTGAAGAAACTAAAATCTAAAATATATTTGGATATGTTTAACAAATTTTTTTGTTACTACATGATTCCATATGTGTTATTTCATAGTGTGGATGTCTTCACTATTATTCTACAATGTTGAAAATAGTCAAATACAGAATACAGAGTAAGTGCGTCCAAACTTTTGACTGGTAATGTGCATTTATGTTGGAAGGTATAACCAAATCATATATGGATATCCTACATTATAGGACACAGTGGACAGAGTCACTCTATGTGCTACCATGTGGAATTATAGTGCAGTGTACAATGCATTGCTTAAATACCTTTGTTATACAGTTTATAACAATATATTCCACTCATTAACTGAATTTCGTTGAAACGGTGTGAGCAGAGAGACAGGCGACACTGTATCAGTTGACAAGTCATGTAAAAAAAGGTGATCTTAAACAATGTTGCATGGGGGGCAGAAATGGCATACAACACTGTACTACATTTTTTAAGTATCCAACTGCTTTACAAAACAACATTTTTCTGATGATTTCTATTATGTATGAACTGTATACAGATGATAAAACAATAAGACTGACATTATTCTTAACATGCTCACAACCTGCCATTGAATAAAATTAACACAAATTATTGCATGTCACGTTATAGTGAAAAAGGAAATTCACAACGTCTACTCCACCCATGCTCTACCAAGGTTTTCCAGCAAGCAGCTTTGACCGACTACAAATCAAATCAAATCTTATTTGTCACATACACATGGTTAGCAGATGTTAATGCGAGTGTAGCGAAGTACTTCCGACCATGCAGTAGTATCTAACAAGTATTCTAACAATTTCACAACTACCTTATACACACAGTGTAAAGGAATGAATACGAGTATGTACATATAAATATATGGATGAGCGATGGCCGACCGGCATAGGCAAGATGCAGTAGATGGTATAGAGTACAGTATATACATATGAGATGAGTAATGTAGGGTATGTAAACATTATATAAAGTGGCATTGTTTAAAGTGGCTAGTGATACATTTATTACATCCACTTTTTATTATTAAAGTGGCTAGAGATTTGACTCAGTATGTTGGCAGCAGCCACTCAATGATAGTGATGGCTGTTTAACAGTCTGATGGCCTTGAGATAGAAGCTGTTCTTCAGTCTCTCGGTCCCAGGGTTACCCTAACCCTAACCCTAACCCTAACCTTAACCTTAACCTTAACCTTAACCTTAACCTTAACCTTAACCTTACCTAACCCTGACCCTAACCCTAACCTTAACCTTAACCTTAACCATAACCTTACCTAACCCTAACCTTAACCATAACCTTACCTAACCCTAACCCTAACCTTAACCATAACCTTACCTATCCCTAACCATAACTTTACCTAACCCTAAACTTAACCATAACCTTACCTAACCCTAACCCTAACCTTCACCATAACCTTACCTAACCTAACCTAACCTAACCTTAACCTTAACCTTAACCTTAACCTTAACCATAACCTTACCTAACCCTAACCTTAACCTTAACCATAACCTTACCTAACCTAACCCTAACCCTAACCTTAACCTTAACCTTAACCTTAACCTTACCTAACCTAACCTAACCTAACCTAACCTAACCCTAACCCTAACCCTAACCCTAGCCATTGCCTTACCTAACCTAACCCTAACCTTAACCATAACGTTACCTAACCCTAGCCTTAACCTTACCTAACCCTAACCCTAACCCTAACCCTAACCATAACCATAACCTTACCTAACCCTAACCTTAACCATAATCTTACCTAACCCTAACCATAACCTTAACCATAACCTTACCTAACCCTAACCTTAACCATAACCTTACCTAACCCTAACCTTAACTATAACCTTACCTAACCCTAACCTTAACCATAATCTTACCTAACCCTAACCATAACCTTAACCATAACCTTACCTAACCCTAACCTTAACTATAACCTTACCTAACCCTAACCTTAACCATAACCTTACCTAACCCTAACCCTAACCCTAAACTTAACCATAACCTTACCTAACCTAACCTAACCCTAACCTTAACCATAACCCTTACCTTAACCATAACCTAACCTAACCCTAACCTTAACCTTAACCTTAACCATAACCTTACCTAACCCTAACCCTAACCCTAACCTTAACCATAACCATAACCATAACCATAACCATAACCTTACCTAACCCTAACCTTAACCATAGCCTTACCTAACCCTAACCTTAACCATAGCCTTACCTAACCCTAACCTTAACCTTAATCTTACCTAACCCTAACCTTAACCTTACCTAACCCTAACCTTAACCTTAACCTTACCTAACCCTAACCATTTTCAATTTAAACATCAATGGGGAGCAAAGACCGTTGTTGTTGTTGTTGACAAGCGTATCTGCCGTCCCATTGGCTAGAAGAGGCTAATCTGATCTTGCCTCCCGACTGCCTTCCATTTTTGAAGACATTTATTTTCATTGCTAGAACGGCCAATGCAGTATCTGGTCAATATAATCAGAAAAGGGCCCTGGGTGGCGCAGCGATCAAAAGCACTGCACCGTGGTGCTAAGGCTCCACTACAGCCTGAGGTTTGATCCCAGGCTGTGTCACATCTGGCCGTGACCGGGAGCCCCATAGGACGGCGCACAATTGGCCCAGCACCGTCCGGGGTAAGGAAGGGTTTGGGCGGTGGGACATTCTTTGGCTCATTGTGCTCTAGCGACTCCTTTTGCCGTTAAGCTGACGCTGGTGGTCAGTCAAACTGTGTTTCCTCCAACACATTGGTGCAGCTGACATCCGGGTTAAGCAAGCAGTGTCATAAGAAGTAGGTGGACAGGCGGGTCATGTTTCGTAGGAGGCATTACTCGACTTTCGCCTTTCCCGAGCCAGTTGAGGAGTTGCAGAGATGAGCCAAGGGACCTAATTCGGGGAGAAAACTGCTTGTGGCAATATGCTTGTGGCAATACCACGTTGGGCCTAGTTACGACTGGGACAGGAGACCGCCTGGGAATACCAGGTGCCCTAAGCAAAGAAATATATGTATAAAGAGAGGAAGAGGCAAAGCGAGAGATTTCACTATCGCCAAAATCTAAAATAAGCCCAATGCTTATTTTGCACCTAAGCTTGTTGCCTGCCTTCGCGCCTTTGGGACAATGACTCCCATTGTTAGCAGTGTTGGAAAAAGTACCCAATTGTCATTCTTCAGTAAAGGTAAAGATAGCGTAGTAGAAAATGACTCAAGTAAAAGCAAAAGTCACCCAGTAAAATACTACTTGAGAAAAAGTCTAAAAGTATTTGGTTTAAAATATACTTCAGTAACAAAAATAAATGTAATTGCAAATTATTTGTCTTACATTTGACCATGGGTCATTTAGCTATTTGATTTATAATTTTAGGACCACTTTAGGTATCCAGAAACTGTCGGATGCCGGTCTAGAGGCACGAAAAATAATGTCTGTCAGAGGACACAGATCCAAAACCTCTCTTCAAAGTTACTGGAGGTCAAATCTGGAAGCGAGAAAGCGGTGGAGCACTATTCTATCTGACAAAACAGCAGCAACTCCCCCATTAAAAGAACGGATATATTTCCAGCAGTGTGGAGCCAACAAAACGACATCAATGGGCAAGCCAACAACCAACAATAACATAGGGCAATTTTTCCATTCATGCACAATAAATGGCAACATTCAGATCAACATGAATAAATAATTGGTGTGTGTTAGTCACTGTAGAAGTAGCTCTAATGCTCGGTTTTTGCATACATTTAATGTTAGCTAGTCTGAAGTTATGTTACATAGCAACCAGTCTAGCAACACCACTTTTGTCTGGACTAGTTTTTCTGGCGGAATGTATTTATAAAGCAACATTTTCAATTTAGATGTGTCATAAAGCAACATTTTCAATTTAGATGTGTCGTTCCTTGCCTTGCTGTGTTGGCAACCGGTTTATAAAAACAATAAGGCACCTCAGGGGTTAGTGGTATATTGCCAATATACCACGGCTAAGGCCTGTATCCAGGCACTCTGTGTTGGATACAGCAGTGCACAAAAACAACCCTTAGCTGTGGTATATAGGCCATATACCACACCCTTTACTACACTTGTTGAAGGCATTGTCTCCCAATTCAGTAACTAAAGGGCAATGATAAACAACATATGGAACCTCCAAATGTACTTTTAGAATACTTACATAATATTTATCATTAAATAACATAGAACAACCACAGACTTTGGTATTTGGAATATACAGCCCAAAATGACTGTCTTTTATAAAACAAGCTTAGGCCTTCATATGCCTTCTCCAAGCCATTACATTCCAATCCAGCCAAATCATTCTGTATCAAAATCACATGTATCTATAATGACAACACCGAGATAAGTAATGTCAGTGTATTGTTGCATGAAAGAAGGAATTACAGCAAGTGTATAACATAACTATATCAAACCTATGTTTGTTGAATTTCGAAAAAATATATATATAGAAACTATGAATGCCTTAACTTCAGACTTAAAATACGTTGAGCTGTCACTTTAAACCATGGATAGAAGAAAGCATAAATTATTGGATTAATTAAGGAATTAACAAGTGGCAGAAAGCCGATGATAAATGATAAATTGTCACTTGAAAAAAAGAGCATATTTATGAACAAAAATGGAATCCAACAAATGAGATAGTTGAAAACAACAATAGCTAGAGTTTTTGCTGCTTTTCTCTCAGACTTATTTGCCTGTACAGTTTTAACACCAGACACACTGGCAGCCTCTTTTGAAAATACCTTTCTGGCCTGTGATCTGGCCACCACAAAGATTTTCATATAAAGTGTTATAATAATAGAGCACGGGACAACCATTGTAAATACAAGGTAAATTATATTAACCCAATTTAACTCCTCTACAATAAAACATTCTATCAAACACTGACTGGGTACCTGTACATTTACAACGTTTTTTATAATAGCAGCACAGTATATGATGCAACAACACCAGGTAATGGATATACAACACATCGTTCTTGTTATTGTTATTTTAGAGTGGTACGATAAGGGATCACACACAGCAACATAGCGGTCAATAGATATCAAGACCAAATTGCCCAGAGATAAAGAAGTACATAAACAAGCAATGTAGAAAAAAAACACACAGAAATATTCCCCAAATCCCCAGCATGATTCCATTATTGCTACAGTCGTTACTGGTATCACAATAAGTCCCACCAGGAGATCTGACACAGCCAGAGAGAGGATGAGCAGGTTGGTTGGAGTGTGGAGCTGCTTGAAGTGAGAGATGGAGATGATCACCAGTATGTTCAAAAATACTGTAACTGCTGAAATCAATGAGAAGAAGATGTACAGTGTTATGTAGATAGATGTCGATAGCAAAGCCTTTCTGCAAGAAGAGTTTCTGTCTTGAAAACAGTATTGAACATCTTCATGTTTCTCCATTTGTAATAAAGGGTAAAAACGCTGAGGAGCTGCTCCTGCTTGGTCCTGTGTGTGACCCTGTCAGGTCAGCCTTCTGACAAACTCTGAGCTCTGCCTCTCTATTTATCTCTGAATGGCTGACAGGCACTCCCCTCCCTGGAGTCTCTCTACACACACATGCACACACACACACACACACACAAACACACACACAAAACATACACAATTGAGCAGAAATGAAAAAAAAAACTGCTGGATGAACAAATCATTTGTGAAAGCATGATGTAATGTATGACAGGATTGGATGTTGTTGTGGCCACCTAGCCTGTCCTTCAGCCTTACTGATAGTTAGAGATGAGAGAAAAGGTACATTTTGTTTAAAATCAAATTTTAAAAAATTGTCACATGCGCCAAACAGTGAAATGGTTACTTACATACAAGTAGTTAACCAACAATGCAGTTTAAGTAAAAAATAGTAAAAAAAATATGTAAAGTAACAGTAACAAATAATTAAAGAGCAGCAGTAAAATAACAATAGCGAGGCTATATACAGGGGGTACCGGTACAGAGTCAATGTGGAGGCTATATACAGGGGGTACCGGTACAGAGTCAATGTGCGGGGGCACCAGTTGAGGTAATTGAGGCAATATGTACATGTAGGTAAGTTATTTAAGTGACTATGAATAGATAATAAACAGAGAGTAGCAGCAGTGTAAAAGAGGTGGGGGGGGGGGGCAATGCAAATAGTCTGGGTAGCCATTTAATTAGCTGTTCATGGCTCGGTGGTAGAAGCTTTTAATAAATATTTTGGACCTAGACTTGGCGGTCCGGTACCGCTTGCCGTGCTGTAGCAGAGAGAACAGTCTATGACTAGGGTGGCTGGAGTTTTTAACAATTTATAGGGCCTTCCTCTGACACAGCCTGGTATAGAGGTCCTGAATGGCAGGAAGCTTAGCCCCAGTGATGCACTGGGCCGTACACACTACCCTCTGTAGTGCCTGGCGGTCAGAGGCCGAACAGTTGCTGTACCAGGCCCTGATGCAACCAGTCAGAATGCTCTCAATGGTGCAGCTGTGGAACTTTTTGAGGATCTGAGGACCCATGCCAAATCTTTTCAGTCTCCTGAGGGGGAATAGGCTTTGTCGTGCCCGCTTCACGACTGTCTTGGTGTGTTTGGACCGTGGTAGTTTGTTGGTGATGTGGACACCAAGGAACTTGAAGCTCTCAACCTGCTCCACTACAGCCCCGTCGATGAGAATGAGGGCGTGCTCGGTCCTCCATTTCCTGTAGTCCACAATCATCTCCTTTGTCTTGATCACGTTGAGGGAGAGGTTGTTATTCTGGCACCACACAGCCAGGTCTCTGACCTCCTCCCTAGGCTGTCTCATCATTGTCGGTGACTGTTGTGTCATCGGCAAACTTAATTATGGTTTTGAAGTTGTTTCTGGCCATGCAGTCATGAGTGAATATGGAGTACAGGTGGGGACTGAGCACGCACCCCTGAGGGGCAATCGTTTTGAGGATCTGCGTGGCGGATGTGTTGTTACCTACCCTTAACACATGGCGGCAGCCCATCAGGAAGTCCATTCTGAGCATTTTAAATGGGAAAATATAGTAGGGGTGATGATTTGGCCACTTAAAGGTTATTATACATGAGAAATAGGAAAACTGTGCATGACTGTTTTTGGTTTTGTCAGTGCTCAGTTTGGAACATAATCCACTACCTCAGGAAACGAGACGGCATGCCACGCATCAGCTGGCTAGTGCAGGAAAACTGACAGTAAGGAAGTTGATGGGATGGCATAACTTGATGGTGTATGCGCTTATAGCACATTCAATCAAAATTAATATTGGGATTCCATAGGAACATTCCATAGACTTAAAAAAATATCCATATGAACTGAATTATGAACCATATTTATTAAAGTTGAGGGAGTCTTTGGCTTCATCATGGGGACAAATAATGTTTATCAGACATCAGAACAACCAAACTGTGTTCTGACCCAATGTCTTTTTAATGTGACTAAGAAATTTGATTTCCAGTTCGGGATTTCCAGTTCGGTTGTATTGATCAGTGATCTCAAAATCACTTCAAGTAATTAGGGACATTTCAAAATGTTCACATGACCCTCCCCTTGTACTGTAATTTGTTTTTACACACCCTCCCCCCTCATAGCAGTAAGGGTTGTTTGTCTTGTATCCATAGCGGATCCCTTTTTCGTGCTACATGGAACCATTTTTGAAGGTTCTACCCTTTACTGAACCCTGTTCTTAAGCAGCTGGTAGAACATGTTTAGACAATGGATTTAGAAGTGGATATGAAACAAACCTTCACTTGAACCTGATTGGTCAACTCCCCCAACCCTCCTGCACTAATTAACATAATTTGTATGATTTTTGGTTTCTGGAGTTCAGTATTGTGAGACTCTAACTTTGCCCATTCAGAGGGTTGTAAGAAAACCAAAAATCAGTCACCAAAGATGTTGGATAAAAGTCAGGAATTCAATTGGTGAAGGATTAATATAGCACCATTCCTGTTAGTAGAGACCTTGAATAGAAGGAATATGAAAACAAATAGTTCAAATGTAAAAAGGCTAAAAAGCAAGAATTTTGTAAAAATGTGCTTAACCTCTCCGGGTTCGGAAGTTCGGAGAGTCTGGCGTTCCCAAAGTAAAATGCCTGTTATTCAGGCCCAGAAGCTAGGATATGCATTAGTTGTATGTGATAGAAAACACTTTGACGTTTTTAAAACTGTTAAAATAATGTCTGTGAGTATAACAGAACTGATATGGCAGGCAAAAACCAGAGGAAATTTGGTTTGGTTTCCTATTGCACAATGAAAAGAATTGCTCCCAGATTGCAGTACCTATGGCTTCCACTGGATGTCAAGAGTCTTTAGGCAAGGTTTCAGGATTGTTCTTTGAAAAATGAGCTGTAGTGTATCATTGGGTTCCTCCTTGGGCCTGTAGTCCCGTGGCGCGCGTGACTGAGGGCGCGCTCTTTGTTATTTATCTCCGGTATTGAACATACTACATTATGTCTTCAATTGTATCGTTTATTTACATATTAGGGTACCCGAGGATTGATTAGAAACGTTGTTTGACTTGTTTGGACTAATTTTATCGGTAACTTTATGGATTCTTTTGTCTGTATGTTGAACGAGTTGAACGGGTGGATTACTGAAAAAAACGCGCCAACCAAACTGAGATTTTGGGATATAAAGAGGGACTTTATTGAACAAAACAACAATTTATTGTGTAGCTGGGACCCTTTGGATTGCAAACAGAGGAAGATCTTCAAAGGTAAGTGATTTATTTTATCGTTATTTTTGATTTTGTGATGCCTGCGATGGTTTTAAATATATTTATATGCAGGAAGTATGCGAGGCGTTGTCCTCAGACAATCAAATGCTATGCTTTCGCCGTAAAGCCTATTGTAAATCGGACAAAGTGGTTCGATTACCAAGATTCTAAGCTTTTGAATGGTGTACAACACTTGTATTTTCATGAATGTTTAATTTTACTATATTTGTAATTTGAATTTGGCGCTCTGCATTTCACCGGATGTTGTCATTCACCGGATGTTGCCGCTAGCCGTCCACCTAGCCCAAACAGGTTAATCAGACGTTCGTAATGTCAGTAAAAAGTACGATGGACTAAGAATCGAGTACTTTATTTTTTAAATAAAAATACTTGAATGATTGAATTGTTGACAACACACTATATTAGGCAACATACAATGGTTTAAACACATTTCATGACCCATGGGATTAATGAATCAATATTCAGACTGAAGGTCACCTATAAAATAATACCTATAATAATAATAAAAACTGCACTACGTCATAAATTATCTCAAAATGTAGTCTGAACATGTTGGAAACATGGTGGAAGGGATCTGGATTAATTGAAATGTAAGAAAACCAACACCATCTGAAAACACATACATATAATACATACATATGAAATTTATTTAATCTAATCAAATTTGACATCAGTCCTCATTCAGTTTTAACAATGCTTAACTATACACAGTATAAAAGCCATTGAAGCAGAAGATGGTGCCGACAGAGATGGTCACCTCGCTTCGAGTTCGTAGGAAACTATGCAGTATTTTGTTTTTTTTTATGTATTGTTTCTTACACTGTTATGCCAGGAAATCTTAAGTCTTATTACATACAGGCGGGAAGAACTATTGAATATAAGAGCAACGTCAACATTACGACCAGGAATATGACTTTCCCGAAGCGGATCCTCTGTTCGGACCACCACCAAAGAAAATGGATCTAATTCCAGTTGTCGACCCAAAACAACAGCACCGCAGAAGGGGCAGACGAATCGGCCACCTGGTCAGGCTCCGTAGAAGTGCACATCGCCGACTGCTCCTGACTACACTACTAGCCAATGTCCAGTCTCTTGACAACAAGGTAGACAAAATTTATTCAAGCAAGGGTTGCCTTCCAGAGAGACATCAGAGATTGTAACATTCTCTGTTTCACGGAAACATGGCTCTCTCTGGATCGGTTCAGCCACCGGGCTTCTCCATGCATCGTGTCGAAAGAGATAAACACCTCTCTGGGAAGAGGAAGAGACATATGTGGCAGGGTCTACAGGAAATCACAGACTACACAAAGAAAGCCAGCCTCGTCACAGACATCGACGTCACGCTTCCAGACAAACTAAACACCTTCTTTGACCGCTTTGAGGATAATACAGTGCCACTGTCGCAGGCCCGCTAACATGGTCTCCCCCCACCCCCCATCCTTATCCGTGGCTGACGTGAGTAAAACATATAAACGTGTTAACCCTCGCAAGGCTAATGGCCCAAACGGCGTCGCTAGCCGTGTCCTCAGAGCATGTGCAGACCAGCTGGCTGATGTGTTTACGGACATATTCAATCGCTCCCTATCCCAGTCTGTTGTTCCCACATACTTCAAGATGGCTACCATTGTTCCTGTACCCAAGAAGGCAAAGATAACTGAACTAAATGACTACGGCCTCATAGCACTCACTTCTGTCATCATGAAGTGCTTTGAGAGACTAGTCAAGGATCATATCACCTCCACCTTACCGACCACCCTAGAACCACTTCAGTTTGCATAAAGCTCCACAGACGACGCAATCGCCATCACACTGCACACTGCCCTATCCCATCTGGACAAAAGGAATACCTATGCAAGAATGCTGTTCATTGACTACAGCTCAGCATTCAACACCATAGTACCCTCCAAGCTCATCATCAAGTTGGATGCCCTGGGTGTCAACCCTGCCCTGTTTAACTGGGTCCTGGACTTTCTGACGGGCCGCCCCCAGTTGGGGAAGTTAGGAAACAACATCTTCACTTCACTGACCCTCAACACCGGTGCTCCACAGGGGTGCGTGCTCAGCCCTCTCCTGTACTCCCTGTTCACCCACGACTGCGTGGCCATGAACGCCTCCAACTCAATCCTCAAGTTTGCAGACGACACAACAGTAGTGGGCTTGATTACCAACAATGACGAGGCAGCCTACAGGGAAGAGGTAAGGGCACTCGGCGTGTGGTGTCAGGAAAACAACCTCTCACTCAACGTCAACAAAACAAAACAAAGTAGATGATCGTGGACTTCAGGAAACAGCAGAGGGAGCACCCACCTATCCACATCGAAGGGACAGCAGTGGAGAGGGTGGAAGGTTTTAAGTTCCTCAGCGTACACATCACAGACAAACTGAAATGGCCCACCCACACAGACAGTGTCGTGAAGAAGGCGCAATAGCGCCTCTTCAACCTCAGGAGGCTGAAGAAATTTGGCTTGTCACCCAAAACCCTGACAAACTTTTACAGATGCACATTCGAGAGCATCCTGTCGGGCTGTATCACAGCCTGGTACTGCAACTGCACCGCCCTCAAGGCTCTCCAGAGGGTGGTGCGGTCTGCACAACGCATCACCAGGGGCAAATTACCTGCCCTCCATGACACCTACAGCACCCGATGTTACAGGAAGGCCAAAAAGATCATCAAGGACATCCACCACCCGATCCACTGCCTGTTCACACCGGTACCATCCAGAAGGCGAGGTCAGTACAGGTGCATCAAAGCTGGGACCGAGAGACTGAAGAGCAGCTTCTATCTCAAGGACATCAGATTGCTAAACAGCAATCACTAACTCAGAGAGGCTGCTGCCTACATTGAGACCCAATCACTGGCTACTTTAATAAATGGATCACTAGTCACTTCAACAATGCCATTCTAAATAATGGCACTTTAATAATGTTCACATATCTTACATTACTCATATGACATGTATATACTGTATTTTATACCATCTACTGCACCTTGCCTATGTCTTTCGGCCATCGCTCATCCATATGCTTATATGTACATATTCTCATTCACCCCTTTAGATTTGTGTGTATTAGGTAGTTGTTGGGGAATTATTAGATTACTTGTTAGATATTACTGCACTGTCGGAACTAGAAGCACAAGCATTTCGCTACACTCACATTAACATCTCCTAACCATGTGTATGTGACTAATGCAATTTGATTTGATTTGGTAATATTGTTGAGATTAGTAAAAATGCTATACAAATTGCCATTCTATAATGCTGTTGCTGGTATGACCTTGTTGACTTCTCAACTGCCTGGTAGAGTTTGGTTATTTCCCCAAAAATTATATTGGAAATTCCTCTTTGATTTGTTAGTAATAGGAATTTAAGATAAAACCTTTTTCAATATGTTTTTCAAGAAGGGACAGTTAAAGGTATAAAGAACCATGATGGTAAGGTTCTAATTGAAACCTTCATGGTGCCATTAAAGAACACTTTCATAAGGTTTTATAAAGGTTCTGGGAACTGGTGACAGGTTGCCACTTCTCAAAACAATCAAATATTGTGCCAATATGGAGCTCCAAACAGAGGTTTTGTTTCTGAAAAATGTTCAACAACAAGCTAGCTATCATAAGATACAAAACTAATGGTGAGCGTTAGAAGCCAGTCCTGCCATTCAAATGAAAAATGTGAAACTGAATTTCTTTAGACTTCCAATATTCAGACAACAAAGTGTGATGTGACAGGATGGCCTTGTGAAACTACAGGTCACAGCATGGCATATGTCATTTGGCCAGTGCATAAGAGAATTGACAGTCAGGCAGTGGATAAGATGGCATATCTTTATGCAGTATGTGCTATTTGCATTTCATAGGGATATTCCATTGACTTGTAAAAATGTCCATCTGAACTGAATCATGAAACAATGATTCAAGTTGAGGGAGACAGTTACATCATTGGGACACATCATATTTAGCACAGATCACCCTGCAGTATTCTGACCCAATCATATGTTTTGTCTAATTAGTTGTTGTGGTCTCAGATTCCAGAGGGACCTGTCAGCATTAACATGCAAGGCTCTGTAATAATGACACTTACATCACTCTACCAATTAAAGGTGTCAAACAAGAACACACACACACAGTCAGCCAGACACAAACGAGCACACACACACAGTCAGACACACACAAACACACACACACATACACACACACACAGTGAGTCAGACAGACAGACACACACACACACACACACACACACACACAGAAACACACACTCACATAGTCAGACAGACACACACAAACACATATACACACACACACACATACAAACATCTAGTACACTGCAATTTCATCTCTCTAGCCCTCATGGTTCTCAAACAGCATATTGCGTAAGCAACACTCAACCTGTGCCTGATGTCACTGACATAAAATTGTAAGTGAAAAGCTCTTTAATGATGTTAGTTTGACTTGGTTAAGTTTCTGGCACCAGAGGGTCCTGTTATTGCCTGTATGCAAGGCTCTGGAACAATGAGGTCCAAAACTCTAAGGAATTATACCAATTAAAGGTGTTGGAGACACACAAACGCTTTACTCCAGGGACACAATAAGGCCCCAATACAGCATAAACATTCGATGTGCACCTAATCTGAAACTCGGTATCCTGTGTGGAAAATCAACGTCTAAACCAATAGTCCAAGACGAAAGGGTGACACTAATTCAGAAGTACCAGGCAGGGCTACGTCATTGCTAGAGCATGAGTCTGACTCACCTCTGCTACACATTTTACATTTCAGGGGGGGGGGATTTCTGCCTAGCCACTCTACCATAAATGCCTGATTGGTGGAGTGCTGCAGAGATGGTTGTCCTTTTGGTAGGTTCTCCCATCTCCACAGAGGAACTCTGAAGCTCTGTCAGACTTACCTTTGGGTTCTTGGTCACCTCCCTGGCCAAGGCCCTTCTCCCCCGGTTGCTCAGTTTGGCCGGGCGGCCAGCTCTAGGAACTAGTCTTGGTGGTTCAATTTAAGCATGATAGAGGCCACTGTGTTGTTGGGGACCTTCAATGCTGCAGAAATGTGTTGGTACCCTTCCCCAGATCGGTGCCTTGACACAATCCTGTCTCGGAGCTCTACGGACAATTCCCTCGACCTCATGGTTTGATTCTTGCTCTGACATGCACTGTCAACTGTGGGACCTTATATAGACAGGTGTGTGTCTTTTCTAAATCATGTCCAATCAATTGAATTTCCACAGGTGGACTCCAATCAAGTTGTAGAAACATTTGAATAGAAACAAGACGCAACTGAGCTCAATTTCGAGTCTCATAGCAAAGGGTCTGAATACTTATGTAAATAAGGCATTTACGTTCTTTAGCAAACATTTCTAATAACCTGTTTTCACTTTGACATTATGGGGTATTGTGTGTAGATTGATGAGGAAAAACATAAATGTAATACCTTTTTTAATAAGCTTGTACCGTAACAAAATCTGGCAAAAGGGAAAGGATTTTTTTTACACATATTTAACCCTTTTTTTGCATTTAGATTTACCTTTAGATGAGTTCCATGACCCTTGTGGGGGTAGTAGAGCAAAACGGAGAACCTCATGGTGTTCATGAGAATCTTCCCTTTTCACATTAGCTCGTACCCAAATGGTTCGGACGCTACAAACAGAAGTTGGCACATGATGGTACTGACTTCAGACGAGTCATGTGGGGCTTGTGGGGGGGTTGTACAAAGTGGTCATATTAGTTTATAGGCCAAACCGTTCCAACGCTACAGTCTTTTTCGTGAGAAGATTTTCAGGATGTCTCATGGTCTGCCAAACATCGCTGTAGATTGGCCACCTTCCACTGCAGCTGCAGAACGCCGCCATAGAGGGATGCCGTGGATTGAAACGCAGCCCATGCAGATATATCTACTTTAAAATGACGGATTTTGATGTTTAAAATAATATATATGATTCTTAGATTCTCTTGTCACACCGGTGCTACACAAGACTCTAGGGGATTTAATCAAGATATTCATAAAGACGTAGTTTTCAGACTACACCTCCCCAAATTTTTGTCCTACACCCTTCTCTATGGGTTAGGGTTAGGGTTAGACAGATAACAAGTAATTTTCACAAATACAGAACTAAACTGGTGTTTTTTTATATGGCCTTTCTCAGTTGGAACATCCTGATTTCATGGGGCATGGTCCAGGATCAACACATCTAAACAATGATCCAGAATCAACACTGATATACAGTATGTCCATCCAGGATCAACACTGATATACAGTATGTCCATCCAGGATCAACACTGATATACAGTATGTCCATCCAGGATCAACACTGATATACAGTATGTCCATCCAGGATCAACACTGATATACAGTATGTCCATCCAGAATCAACACTGATATACAGTATGTCCATCCAGGATCAATACTGATATACAGTATGTCCATCCAGGATCAACACTGATATACAGTATGTCCATCCAGAATCAACACTGATATACAGTATGTCCATCCAGGATCAATACTGATGTACAGTATGTCCATCCAGGATCAACACTGACATATGAAGATCCAGGATCAACACAGATATAATATGACCCAGGATCAATATAGACACGTCTCACATACTAAATGCTTGTTTCACAAATGCAGCACTGATTTCACGACTTCAGTCAGGCCTCTGATAAGGCCTTTCCATGTTGTTTACTCAAAGTAGACAGTTTGCTTTTTGAGATGTTACAACGTTCATACTGTTGTAACACTAATTGGTAGCACTTTATAATAACATATTGTTATAAAGCATTTATAATGGATTAAAAATGGTTTATTTATCACTTAGAAATACATGTGTCAATAACTAGCTTACTAGTTATCACTTATTAATTAAACGTGTGAACAATTACCGTACTAACATTTACAAATGTGCGAGTAATGATAAATAAAAGATGAATAAACTATTTACTAATCTATTGTAAATGTTTTTTTACAAGGTGTAAAGGTAAATTGTTACCTAATGTCTATATGTGTCTCATTTTTGGAAACTAGGTGTATGTCGCACATCATTACTTCACAGGAGAGACATTTGAACGTGAACATAATTTTTTTATCAGAATGGGTTTCATGGCAGAAATACCTTCTGGGGGCCTCCTGAGTGGCACACTGATATACAGTATGTCCATCCAGGATCAACACTGATATACAGTATGTCCAGAAGCGTCAGTACAGACCTTGGGTCGATCCCAGCCTGGGGTGCAGCCGGCCGCGATCAGGAGACCCATGAGGCAACCCATAATTGGCCCAGCATCATCCGGGTTAGGGGAGGGTTTGGCAGGCCGGGATATCCTTGTCCCATCACGCTTTAGCGACTCCTTGTGGCG
This sequence comes from Hucho hucho, assembly GCA_003317085.1. Classification (NCBI taxonomy): domain Eukaryota; kingdom Metazoa; phylum Chordata; class Actinopteri; order Salmoniformes; family Salmonidae; genus Hucho; species Hucho hucho. The sequence goes on along the minus strand of QNTS01000442.1, from coordinate 353,009 downwards.
GGCTGTGTGCTGACCTTTTTCTTTTTTTTACCTAATTTTACCAGGAAAGTTGACTGAGAACACATTTTTATTACAGCAACGACCTGGGGAATAGTTTCAGGGGAGAGGAGCGGGGAGGAATGAGCCAGTTGTAAGCTGGGGATGAATAGGTGACTGTGATGGTATGAGAGCCAGATTGGGAATTTAGCCAGGACACCGGGATCAACACCCCTACTCTTACAATAAGTGCCATGGGATCTTAAGTGACCACAGAGAGTCAGGACACCCGTTTAACGTCCAATGCAAAAAGACGACACCCTAGACAGGGCAATGTACCCAATCACTGCCCTGGGGCATTGGGATATTGTTTTTAGACCAGAGGAAAGGGTGTCTTCTACAGGCTCTCCAACACTACTTCCAGCAGAATCTGGTCTCTCAACCAGGGACCGATCAGGACCAACCGTGCTTAGCTTCAGAAACAAGCCCGCAGTGGGATGCAGGGTGGTATGCTGCTGACAGCGGTCGCCAGGTGTACAGTGTTTCCTCCGACACATTGGTGCGACTGGCTTCCGGGTTAAGCAAGCAGTGTGTCAAGAAGCAGTGCGGCTTGGGAAGGGTCGTGTTTCGGAGGACGCATGGCTCTCGATCTTTGCCTCTCCCAAATCCGTACGAGAATTGCAGCGATGGGACAAAACTGTAATTACCAATTGAATATCACAAAATTGGAGAGAAAAAGAGCTAAAAGTAATTACAATAACAAAAAATATACATAAATTCTGGAACATGTGAGCTTTCATGTGGCTTAATAACAAACATGTATGCAATCTATAAATATGAAAACACATCGCAAGCTTTGTTGGTTTAGCCACAGAAAAACCATGAGAATTCCCGCTAGCCATGATTTCCTGAGATAATGGATGGGCTGGACATGCCGAGAGATAAGTTCAGATTGGTCTGCCATGTAGCATGCGTCTGTCTATAGAATGAGCTGCCCAGTATGTGTAGATAACCCTTTCTACCTCAGATTTGCTACAGTGTTGCTATAGCTCTCCAAATTTTGGAGGACGACCGTGCTCTGTTGACTCTCTCTGATTCTGAAAATTAATCAGATGTTGAGGAAATCCCTGATTTAGGTAAACACATTTTAATTGAACCAGACATTGTAGAGTCTTCTGATGACAGTGATGGGGAACAAACAGAATCAATAGTGTTGTTGTCACGGAAGAAGTTGACTGAGTTTTAAAATCAATGAAATGCCTGATGGAAGCAGAGGATGATAGCTAAGATGTAGACAATTCTGGTTTTTGATTGCAAATATGCAAAGGGGTAAAAAAAACACTGAAGACTGTTGTATAAAACACCTGTTTCCAGATTACACAACCGGTAAAAAAGTTTTAGAACACCTACTCATTCAAAGGTTTTTCTTCATTTTTTACTATTTTCTACTTTGTAAAATAGTAGTGAAGACATCACAACTACGCCTGGAGGTGTGTTGGGTCATTGTCCTGTGGAAAACCAATGATAGTCCCACTGAGCCCAAAACAGATGGGATGGCAAATCGCAGCAGAATGCTGTGGTAGCCATGCTGATTAACTATGCCTTGAATTCTAAATAAATCACAGACAGTGTCACCAGCAAAGCACCCCCACAGCATAACACCTCCACCTCCATGCTTCACGGTGGGAAATACACATGCAAAGATCATCCGTTCATCCACACCGCGTCTCACAAAGACATGTCGGTTGGAACCAAACATCTCCAATTTGGACTCCAGACCAAAGGACACATTTCCATAGGTCTAATGTCCATTGCTCGGGTTTCTTGGCCCAAGCAAGTCACTTATTATTATTGGTGTCCTTTAGTTGTGGTTTCCTTGCAGCAATTCGACCATGAAGGCCTGTGATTCACGCAGTCTCCTCTGAACAGTTGATGTTGAGATGTGTTACTTGAACTCTGAAGAATTTATTTGGGCTGCATTTATTTGGTCTACAAGAGGCTAGTAACTCTAATGAACTTATCCTCTGCAGCAGTGTAAACTCTGAGTATTCCATTCCTGTGGCAGTCCTCATGAGAGCCAGTTTCATCATAGCGCTTGATGGTTTTTGCGACTGCACTTGAAGAAACTTTCAAAGTTCTCGACATTTTTCACATTGACTGACCTTCATGTCATTCAGTTGTGTTGTGACAAGGTGGAGGGGGGTGGGGGGGTATACAGAAGATAGCCCTATTTGGTAAAAGCCCAAGTCTATATTATGGCAAGAACAACTCAAATAGGCAAAGAGAAACGACAGTCCATCATTACTTTAAGACCTCAAATGCATTAAGAAGGAAAGAAATTCCACAAATTATTTTTTAAGAAGGCACACCAGGTAATTTAAATGCCTTCCAGGTGACTACCTCATGGAGCTGGTTGCGAGAATGCCAAGAGTGTGCAAAGCTGTCATCAAGGCAAAGAGTGGTTATTTGAATAATGTCACGTCCAGGCCTGAGTTGACAGGCTGGCATGTTTAGTTTAGGTTTGGGTGTAGGGTTTTTTGGTTCTAGGTGTGTATTTCTATGTTGGGTTAAAACTTCTTAGGGATCACTGCACAACTTGACCGTTTTGGAGAGCCTGGCGTGCCCAAAGTAAAATGCCTCCCATTCAGGCCCAGAAAATAGGATATGCACATAATCGGTACCATTGGATAGGAAACACTCTGAATCTTGTAAAACTGTTAACCATTTGTCTGTGAGTAAAACAGAACGGATATGGCAGGCAAAACCCCGAGGAATTTCTGTCCTGGAGAAAGTGGTTTTCACAGAGTGCCTCATTTGGAACCCCTCCCTCATGAAAATGCCCATAAAAGGGCATATGAATGCAGTACCTATCGCTTCCTCTGGATGTCCTTTGTCTCTAGAAAGTGGTTTCATGCTGTTCAGATGAGTTAGAACAGAGAAGAAGAGAGAATCAGGAAGTGCCTCTTTGGAACTCTGTAGGACTGGGCGCGCGCTCTCGCCAAGCGCGNAAGTTCTTCAACAGGTAATTGATTTGTTTTTGCTGTGAAATGTGTTATGTGTGTGCCACGCTGGCTAATGAATTCATGGCTATGTGAAAAGTATGTGAGGTGATGCCCTCAAACAATCAAATGTAGTGCTTTCGCCGTAAAGCCTTTTTGAAATCTGACAACGCTGTGATATTGCCAAGAAACAGAGCTTTTGATGAGTATGAAACACTTGTATATTGGTGGATTTTTAATAATTCAACTTTGGGATTTTGAATTTGGCGCTTTACATTTTACCTGGTGGTGTCGGGAGTGGGTCGCTAGCGCCCCAATGATCCCTGAGAGGTTAATGGTTCCCAATTAGAGGCAGCTGAGTGTCGTTACCTTTAATTGGGAACCATATATATGTTTGTGGTTTTGCACTAGGGTTTGTGGGTTATTTTTTGATGTTTGATACATAGCTTAAGTGTTTATTTCTATGTCATGTTACGATCTTCGTTCATTTATTGTTTTTCCCCAGTTACGTTACGCAAATAAAGTATGTATACTGGATACCTCGCTGCGCCTTGGTCCTTCAATACAGAAGGTCGTGACAGAATAACCCACCATAAAAGGACCAAGCAGCGAGAGTACAAGGCATCCTGGACATGGGAAGAGATATTGGCTGGAAAGGGACCCTGGGAAAAGACTGTGGAGCTTCATCGCCCCACGGAGGAGATGGAAGCAGCGAGGGCAGAGCGGAGCATGGATAAGGAGAGATATGCTGGGACACGCCTGGCGAGGAAGCCCGAGAGGCAGCCCCCCAAAAGTTTTTTGGGGGGGCACACGGGGAGGTTGGCCGTTTCAGGGTGGACTCCTGAGCTAACTCGTGCTCTTTGGAGGGAGCGTCGCACTGGTAAGACGCCGTGCTATGGTGTGATGCGCACTGTGTCTCCAGTGCGCGTTCATAGGCCAGTGCGCGAAATTCCAGCTCCTCTCATCTGTCGGGCTAGGTTGAGTGTGCAGCCTGGAAGAGTGGTGCCGGCTCTGCGCGCTAAGTCTCCAGTGCACCTTCTTGGACCGAGATATCCTGCGCCGGCTCTGCGTGCGGTGTCTCCGGTTCGCGCCCACAGCCCGGTGCGCGACATTCCAGCTCCCATCATCTGTGAGGCGAGGGTGAGTGAACAGCCGGGTAGAAGGGTGCCGGCTCCGCGCACCAGACCCCCTGTACGCTTAGAGAGCCCAGCACGTCCTGTCCCTGCTCC
>QNTS01000442.1:323630-347415 GCA_003317085.1 Hucho hucho | reverse complement strand
CACGGCCCGTTCCTGCTCCCCGCACCAGAGTTCCAGTGCGCATCGTGAGTCCAGCATGGCCCGTTCCTGCTCCCCGCACCAGAGTTCCAGTGCGCATTGTGAATCCAACACGGCCCGTTCCTGCTCCCCGCACCAGAGTTCCAGTGCGCATCGCGAGTCCAGCACAGCCTGTTCCTGCTCCCCGCACCAGGTCCCCTGTGCGCATCGCAAGTCCAGCACAGCCTGCTCCTACTTCCCGCACCAGGTTCCCTGTGCGCATCGTGTGTCCAGCACAGCCTGATCCTGCTTCTTGCACCAGGTCCCCTGTGCGCTTCGTGAGTCCAGCACGAACTGTTCCGGCTTCTAGCCCAGGGCCTCCGGTGCGTGACCTCGGGCCAGCACGGCCGGTACCGGAGCCGCCACCTTGGACAAAGAGACCCACCCGAAGACCCCCCCCCCCCCCATGGACTTTTGGCGCGGTCGGAGTCCGCGCCTTTGGGGGGGGGTACTGTCACGTCTAGGCCTGAGTTTACAGGCTGGTGTGTTTAGTTTCGTTTTTGGTGTAGGGTTTTTTGGTTCTAGGTGTGTATTTCTATGTTGGGTTAATGGTTCCCAATTAGAGGCAGCTCAGTGTCGTTACCTCTAATTGGGAACCATATGTTTGTGGTTTTGCACTAGGGTTTGTGGGTTATTGTTTGATGTTTGATACATAGCTTAAGTGTTTATTTCTATGTCATGTTACGATCTTCGTTCATTTATTGTTTTTCCCCAGTTACGTTAAGCAAATAAAGTATGTACACTGGATACCTCGCTGCGCCTTGGTCCGTCAATACAGAAGGTCGTGACAAATAATCTCAATTATAAAACATATTTTGATTTGTTTAACCACTTAAGGATCCGCCACTTTCTTAAATTTTCTCTTAAAATGACATCCCCAAAACTAACTGCCTGTAGCTCAGGCACTGAAGCAAGGATATGCATATTCTTCGTATCAATTGAAAGGAAACACGTTGAAGTTTGTGGAAATGTGAAATAATGTAGGATAATATAACACAATAGATCTGGTAAAAGATAATACAATACTTTTGTATTTTTTTGTACCACAATATTTGAAATGCAAGAGAAAGGCCATAATGTATTATTCCAGCCCAGGTGCAATTTAGACTTTGGAAACTAGATGGCAGCAGTGTATGTGCAAAGTTTATGACTGATCCAATGAACCATTGCATTACTGTTTTGTATCAAGTCTGCCCAAATGTGCCTAATTGGTTTATTGAGTCATTTTCAAGTTCATAACTGTGAACTCTTCTCAAACAATAGCATGGTATTATTTCACTGTAATTAGCTACTGTAATTTGGACAGTGCATTTAGATTAACCTATCAGATCCCGTTAACGGGATTGATTTTGACAACATCCAGTGAAATGCAGAGCGCCAAATTCAAATGACAAAAATAGTAATATTAAACATTCATGAAAATACAAGTGTTGTACACCATTCAAAAGATTGGAATCTTGTTAATCTAACAGCGTTGTCAGATTTCAAAAAGGCGAAAGCATAGCATTTGATTGTCTGAGGACACCCCCCGCATACATCCTCAATGAACATAATTTCATAACCAGCATAGGTGTCACAAAACTCAAAAATAGCGATAAAATAAATTGCTTACCTTTGAAAATCTTCCTCTGATGGCAATCCAAATGGTCCCAGCTACACAATAAATGGTCCTTTTGTTCAATAAAGTCCCTCTTCATATCCCAAAACCTCAATTTGGTTGGCGCGTTTTGTTTCGTAATCCACCTTCTCAACGGCGTTCAACCATGCAGACAAACAAAATCCCCAAAGTACTGGTAAAGTTCGTCGAAACAAGTCAAACAACGTTTCTAAACAATCCTCAGGTACTCTAAAATGTAAATAAACTATAATATTTCAGACGAAAAATAGCCTGCTCAATAGAAAAGGAAAATAATGAAGCGCGTGCACACAATCACACAATCACGCGTGCCAAACAGTACAGGACACTTCACGAGACACCAGAAAGAACTGCTATTACTCATTGGTTTTTCAAAAAACAAGCCTGAAACCATGTCTAAAGACTGTTTGACATCTAGTGGAAGCCATAGGAACTGCAATCTGCGAGCAAAATCCATCTGAAGTGAATAGCAAGTCAATGGAAAAACTGTGACATCAAAAAATCCCATTTCCGGATGGATCTTTCTCGGGGTTTCGCCTGCCATATCAATTCTGTTATACTCACAGACATTATTTTAACAGTTTTAGAAACTTCAGAGTGTTCCAATACTACCAATTATGTGCATATCCTACTAATTATGTGCATAACTTTGGTGCGAAAAGTCCAAATCAATCCCAGAACAACAGTGAAGGACCTTGTGAACACGCTGGAGGAAACAGGTAAAAAAGTATCTATATCCACAGTAAAACGAGTCCTATATTGACATAACCTGAAAGGCCACTCAGCAAGGAAGAAGCCACTGCTCCAAAACCTCTATAAAAAAAACAGACTACGGTTTGCGACTGCACATGGGGACAAAGATCGTACTATTTGGAGAAATGTCCTCTAGTCTGATGAATAAAAAATATAACTGTTTGGCTATAATGACCATTGTTATGATTGGAGGAAAAAGGGGGAGGCTTGCAAGCCAAAGAACACCATCCTAACTGTGAAGCACGGGGGTGGCAGCATCATATTGTGGGGGTGCTTTGCTGCAGGAGGGACTGGTGCACTTCACAAAATAGATAGCATCATGAGGAAGGGAAATGATGTGAATATATTGAAGCAACATCTCAAGAAATTAGTCAGGAAGTTAAAGCTTGGTGGCACATGGGTCTTCCAAATGGACAATGACCCCAAGCATACTTCCAAAGTTGTGGCAAAATGGCTTAAGGACAACAAAGACAAGGTATTGGAGTGGCCTTCACAAAGCCCTGACCTCAATCCTATAGAAAATTTGTGGGCAGAACTGAAAAAAGTGTGCGAGCAAGGAGGCATACATACCTGACTCAGTTACACCAGCTCTGTCAGGAGGAATGGGCCAACATTCACCCAACTTATTGTGGGAAGCTCGTGGAAGGCTTCCCAAAACGTTTTACCCAAGTTAAACAATTTAAAGGCAATGCTACCAAATACTAATTGAGTATATGGAAACTTCTGACCCCCTGGGAATGTGATGTAAGAAATTAAAGCTGAAAGTGTATGTGCAAAGCCCAGGTGCCATATAGATTCTGGCCACTAGATGGCAGCAGTGTATGTGCAAAGTTTTAGACTGATCCTATGAACCATTGCATTTCTGTTCAAAATGTTGTATCAAGACTGCCCAAATGTGCCACATTTTTTTATTAATAACTTTTCAAGTTCAAAACGATGCACTCTCCTCAAACAATAGCATGGAATTATTTCATTGTAATAGCTACTGTAAATTGGACAGTGCAGTTAGATTAACAAGAATGTAAGCTTTCTGCCAATATCAGATATGTCTATGTCCTGGGAAATGTTCTTGTTACTTACAACCTCATGCTAATCACATTAGCCTACGTTAGCTCAATATCCCGCAGTGGACCCTCCGATCCTGAAGAAGTTAAAAGTTAAAAGCCTGTTGTCCAAAAATTATGCAGAAAAGCTAATCCATGCTTTTGTTACTTCAAGATTGGGCTACTACAATGCTTTAAAAATTAGGTCTGTCCCCGAGGGCCCTCACAGTGTTCTACAGGAGCACAATTGAGAGCATACTGTCGGCTGCATCCCAGCCTGGTACTGCAACTCCACTGCCGCAGACCGCAAGGTGCTTCAGAGGGTGATACGTGCAGCCGAACGCACCGTTGGGTGAACACTGCCTGCCCTACAGGACACCAACAGTGCCTTGCAAAAGTATTCATCCCTCTTGGCATTTTTCCTATTTTGTTGCTTTACAACCTGTAATTGAGATATATTTTGATTTGGATTTCATGTAATGGACATACACAAAATAGTCCAAATTGGTGAAGTGAAAAAATAAATAAATACAAAACTGAAAAGTGGTGCAGGCATATGTATTCACCCCCTTTGCTATGAATCCCCTAAATAAGATCTGGTTCAACCAACTACCTTCAGAAGTCACATAATGTGTTATATGAAGTCCACCTATGTGCAATCTAAGTGTCACATGATCTGTCACACGATCTCAGTATATAAACTTCTGCTCTGAAAGGCCCCAGAGTCTGCAACACCACTAAGAAAGGGGCTCCACCAAGCAAGCGGAACCATGAAGACCAAGGAGCTCTCCAAACAGGTCAGGGACAAAGTTGTGGAGAAGTACAGATCAGGATTGGGTTATAAAAAAATATCAGAAACTTTGAACATCCCACGGAGCACCATTAAATACATTATGAAAAAAAATTAAAGAATATTGCACCACAACAAACCTGCCAAGAGAGGGGCGCCCACCAAAACTCACAGTCCAGGCAAGGAGGGCATTAATCAGAGAGGCAACAAAGAGACCAAAGATAACCTTGAAAGAGCTGCAAAGCTCCACAGCGGAGGTTGGAGTATCTGTCCATAGGACCATTTTAAGCCGTACACTCCACAGAGCTGGGCTTTACGGAAGAGTGGCCAGAAAAAAAGCCATTGCTTAAAGAATAAAATAAGCAAACACGTTTGGTGTTTGCCAAAAGGCATGTGGGAGACTCCCAAAAAATATGGAAGAAGGTACTCTGGTCAGATGAGACTAAAATTGAGCTTTTTGGCCATCAAGGAAAGCCTACGCAACAGTAACCACATGGGTTGCCACTGTCTGCTCTGGGCTCATTTTCATCACACTCACACCTTTGATATTTGCCTCTCTGAAGGCCATAAAACAACATGTTTCATTACCCATGACAAGGCTTTTTTTATCAGAGTTATTGACTTCACAATAAACCTAATTCAAGTAACTTCCATGACAGCTTTGTGTTGCTGATACTTGAAGCAGCAACCACGGCGCAATCTATCGGGAGGTGGACTATTCATAGAGCTGAAAATTTGGCTAATTTGAATTATCCCTCCGCCGGGCTACCTGGCCAACTTCCGCCATGGAGAGTGCCCATCGCCGCTGAGCGAGAGACTGAACGGCACCAACCACGCCATCCTGTAGACAATGTTTTTGCTGGAGCCTCAGGACTGTTAACTCGAAGAGTGTGGGTGGCAGTTGGAGTAAATTTAAGGAAAGTTTGATTTGATTTGATTTTTTTTCATCACAAATATATTCAGGGAGTCTCCTGTAATGAAAAGGCTTTGGTATTATTCAGACAGATGGTCTCTTCTCAGTTTTACACAGACACACTTTTCACCTAACATAGAAAGTTCAGATAGAATTCATAGAACAGACACAATTCTCTTTCATATAGAGTTAGTCAAGTCATCCCTCTCATTTACAGATTGTGAATTATACTACCATTCTATGGCCACTGTACATACATAAAACAATCTCTGCCCACTGGGCACAGACTTAAATTCAATGTCTACTCCATGTTGGTTAAAAAAGAAGCAATGTTGATTCAACCAGTGTGGGCCCACTGGGTGTAACACTCTGCAGTAAAACTGTGTTTTAACTTGGCTCTTTCCTCTAGCATTTTGGAATTGAGAACAAATGTTTCATATGAGGCCACGTTATAGAACTTCACCTTTTATTTGAGGGTATGTTCATACGTATTACGTATCTGTTTTATCGTTTAGAAATGAAAACACCTTATGTATCTAGTCCCCCCTTTTGAATAAGTCCTAAGTATTTGGACAACTTCACGTGTAGTGTATCAGAGGTAGTAACCATTTAAACGTAATGTTCAGTTTAATTATGTATTTAGATATTGGTTCCCTTACCCTGTAATCAGTCTATGAACTGCTGTAATGAGTGACTGCAATCCACACTTTGGTTTTGGTAGTCACTGCCAACAAACACTAATGCTAGCATTTTCAGACAGAACACATTACTACATCAGCACAATACCACATCAATGTGACTGTTTTTGAATAAAAAATGCTATATATTTCCTTCAGCATCCCCTGTGTTGTGTGCTTATTATTTAACCATTGATGTGTTCTAGGTCATTTTGAGACCTTAAGGAGCATCAGGTACTGCTGGAATGTCTACCAATGTAGATTTGTGAGAAATTACACTTTTCACTGTTCAAAACATTTATAAGTATTAAGAAGGTACGAATAGTCCTCACTTTAGATTAGGGACTGCAAAATGACTTTACTAATGATTATTAAATGGTTTGTAAGGACATGTATTAAACATCTTATGAATTATCTTATAAATCATTATTACATACTATAAAAGTTGTTTATAAATGTGTGAAGAACTAGTTTACTAAAACAGATGCAGGAGTAATGATTAATGAATAATGAATAAACTATATAGTTATCCATTACAAATTATTTAGTGTGTTACCCAATCACTAAACAGCTTTTGAGAGAGCTGCTCTGGTGTGACCCCTGACCTGGCAGCAGTGATGTAGTTAGAGTAGTGGTAGTGAGAATAGTGGTAGTGAGAGTAGTGGTAGTGAGAGCAGTGGTAGTGAGAGTAGTGGTAGAGTTCATAACCAGTATGTTGAGGTTGAAGTTTCTGCTGCAGTCTCCTGCACTGTTGTGTCAATCATTAATGCATATAGTAGTTATTTATAAATGTCAGAATACCCAGCTGAGTAACATTTAGCAAATGTTGTTGTGATAATAAATGGTGACCAAACTGTAAACGCCTTACAAATGGTTTATTACTGAACATTACGTGGTACACAAAGTTGCATATTATTGCATTTTACCCTCAACTACTTACAAAATACACCATTGAGATAGACTTTGACGTTATCTGATATCATGCAATTGAACATTTCAACTTCACTGCACTTGTTAAAGGTGTTGGGTCACAATTGAGCCACTAGAGGGTAATGTTAGACAATATACAGAATGATTCATGACTTCCTCAAAAATGGACTTTTAGAATAATTTCATACTATTTATCATGAAATAACATGGAACAACCAGAGACTTTGATATTTGGAATATACAACCCAAAATGACTACAATGTATTTTATAAAACAAGCTTATCCCTTCTTATGCCTTCTCCAAGTCATTCCAATCCAATCCAGACAAATCATTCTGTATCAACACCACATGCATCTATGATGTATATTTGATGACAACACTGAGTGAAGTAATGAAATAGTATTGCTACATGAAAGAAGCAATTACAACAATTGAATAACAAAACTATACCAAACGTGTTTGTCAAACTGAGGAATAGAAACAAAGGAACTACGAACGCCTTAACTTCAGAGTTAAAATAAGTTTAACTGTCACTTTGAACCATGGATAAAAGAAAGCATAAATTATTGGATTAATTAAGGAATTAACAAGTGGCAGAAAGCTGAGGACAAATGAAAATAAATTATCACTTAAAAAAGAAAGAAAGAAAAAAGAAAATAGAAATGGAATCCAACAACTTAGATAGGTGAAAACAACAACAGCTAGAGTTTTTGTTGCTTTTCTCTCAGACTTATTTGCCTGTACAGTTTTAACACCAGACACACTGGCAGCCTCTTTTGAAAATACCTTCCTGGCCTGTGATCTGGCCACCACAAAGATTTTCATATAAAGTGTTATAATAATAAAGCACGGGACAACCATTGTAAATACAAAGTCAATTATATTACCCCAGGTTATTCCTTCAACAATAAAACATTAATTCAAACACCGACTGGGTACCTGTACATTTACAATGTCTTTTATAATAGCAGCATCGTATATGATACAACAACACCAGGTAATGGATATACAAAACATCATTCTTGTTATTGTTATTTTAGAGTGGTACAATAAGGGATCACACACAGCAGCATAGCGGTCAATAGATATCAAGACCAAACTGCCCAGAGATAAAGAAGTACATAAACAAGTAATGTAGAGAAGAAACGCACAGAAACGTTCCCCAAAAACCCAGCATGGTTCAATTATTGCTACAGTCATTACAGGTATCACAATCAGTCCCACCAGGAGATCTGACACAGCCAGAGAGAGGATGAGCAGGTTGGTTGGAGTGTGGAGCTGCTTGAAGTGAGAGATGGAGATGATCACCAGTACGTTCAAAAATACTGTAACTGCTGAAATCAGTGAGAAGAAGATGTACAGTGTTATGTAGATACATGTCGCTAGCAAAGCCTTTCTGCAAGAAGAGTTTCTGTCTTGAAAACAGTATTGATCATCTTCGTGGTTCTCCATTTGTAATAAAAAATCTAAATGCTGATGTCCTCCTGCTCCTGCTTGGTCCTGTGTGTGACCCTGTCAGGTCAGCCTTCTGACAAACTCTGAGCTCTGCCTCTCTATTTATCCCTGAGTTACTGACAGCCATTCCCCTCCCCGGAGTCTTTCTGCACACAAAAGCACGAACACATACACAAGTGAGCACAGAATGATGTAATGTATGACAGGATTGTATTTTGCTGTGGCTTGTCCTTTAGCCTTTCTGATAGTTAGATTTGAGAGAAAGGGACATTTTCTCAAATTCTGATCATGTTAATTGGGAAAATATATTATGGGTGATGTTTTGGTCACTCAAAGGCTATTTTTCATGGGAAATAGGTTAACTGTTAGAGTAACTGTTTTGGTTGATGTCCATGCTCTGTTTGGACCATAATCCACAACCTCAGGAGACATGACGGCACGTCACAAGTCAGCTGGCCAGTGTGTAGGAAAGCTGACAGTAGGGAAGTTGATGAGGGCATATGTTTATATTGTACGCGCTTATAGCAAATTAAATCAAAATTGTGGCATTCCATTGAAACATTCCATAGACTTGTAAAAATGTCCATAAGAACTCATTATGCATCATACTTCTTCAAGTTGAGGGAGACTTTGGCTCACTTACATCATGGGGACAATATTTTATATTTATTTGTATTTTTGTTTTAATATTTGATAAACAATACAAAACATACACATGCACATAAAAACCTCTACATACTGTAAACATCAACTACACCTGCCCAACAGCACAGACCCCATCTCCAGCACCCACATCACTTTCCGCCACATGGCCTCAAACGGCACATTCTGTTTCTCTCCATCACCTACGTACTTTAATTATATAGAAAATAAAGAATTTGACTTTTCCATTGCGTTAATCACAGAAGATTGATTGATTAAAGTGTGCTTCTTTTTATTTAAGATGATTGACAAGAAAAGTATCGTCCAACCCATCGGGTATCTCACTGCACCCTCAGATGCCATGTCTGGAAATATGCAGGCAGACGGTTTAAAAGTAAATTCACATTGTGATACTTCTGACAGCCAACTTTCTCTCTCTGCACATTACTTTCCGCCACATGGCCTAATCTCTGCACATTACTTTCCGCCACATGGCCTAATCTCTGCACATCACTTTCCGCCACATGGCCTAATCTCTGCACATTACTTTTCGCCACATGGCCTAATCTCTGCACATTACTTTCCGCCACATGGCCTAATCTCTGCACATCACTTTCCGCCACATGGCCTAATCTCTGCACATTACTTTCCGCCACATGGCCTAATCTCTGCACATCACTTTCCGCCACATGGCCTAATCTCTGCACATCACTTTCCGCCACATGGCCTAATCTCTGCACATTACTTTTGGACTTCATAACATTCTCAGACGGCATGGTTTATTGAGTCATTGTTAGATTACGCTTCAGACACGACTGCCATTGTGATGTGGGAATTTGGGAATTTGGTCTCTTGTACAATAAATTATATGCATACATATTTGTAATCTCTGCAATATCAGTACTTTTTCTGTCATGGTTCCAATAGTTTATATTTTTGTTCTGAGAGATTGTCAGTTTGATAGCCTCTCTGCAAGGTTTTGTATGGTTTACCTATCATATTAATATCGTTTTCTGACTCAAATAGGATTTCAAATCAAAATGTATTTGGAAAATATCTAAATTGGTCAATCCAAAATGATCTCCTGATTTTAGCGTATTATTGAGTTTTCAATATTGGTCTGGTATATCAGGGAATCATCTGCAAATACGTTTAGTTTGTATTAATGTTTTCCGATACTGATACCTGTTTTGCTTGGGTCCTGTCTAATTTTGTCTGCAAGCGGTTCAATCGCCAGTGCAAACAGGAGGAGGGCGAGGGGACTTCCCTGCCCTTTCTAAAGCAATTTCATCAGATAATGTATTATTTGTGAATATGTTTGCTTTAGGACACTTGTTTTTCAACAGGACAATGGCCCAACACATCACCAGGCGTGGTTACTTTGAAGAATCTAAAATCTAAAAATATAACATATATTTGGATTTGTTTAACACTTTTTGGGTTACTACATGATTCCATATGTGTTATTTCATAGTTTTGATGTCTTCATTATTTTTCTACAATGTAGAAAATAGTTTTAAAAAACTGGAATGAGTAGGTGTGTCCAAACTTTTGACTGGTACTGTATATATATATATTTAAATAGTGCATTCGGAAAGTATTCAGACCCCTTGACTTTTTCCACATTCTGTTATGTTACAGCCTTATTCTAAAATTAATTAAAAAGCTTTTTCCTCACCAATCTACACACTATACCCGATTATGAAAAAAAAGTACCTTTTGAAGCACCTTTTGAAGCACCTTTTGCAGCGATTACAGTATCGATTCTAATTGGGTCTGATGCTACAAGCTTGGTACACCTTTTTTTATAGAGTTTCTCCCGTTGTTCTCTGCAGATCCTGTCAAACTCCCAGTCCCTACCGCTGAAAAACATCCCCACAGCAAGATGTTGCCACCACCTTGCTTCTTCATAGGGATGGTGCCAGGTTTCCTCAAGACGTGACTCTTGACATTCAGGCCAAAGAGTTAAATCTTGGTTTCTTCAGACCAGAGAATCTTGTTTATCATGGTCTGAGAGTCTTTTAGGTACCTTTTGGCAAACTCCAAGTGGGCTGTCATGTGCCTTTTACTGAGGAGTAGCTTCCATCGGGCCACTCTACCATAAAGGACTGATTGGTGGAGTGCTTTAGAGATGTTTGTCAATTTTGGAAGGTTCTCCAATCTCCACAGAAGAACTCTGGAGCTCTGTCAGAGTGACCATTGGGTTCTTGGTCACCTCCCTGACCAAGTCCCATCTCCCCTGATTGCAGCCAGCTCTAGGAAGAGTCTTGGTGGTTAAAATTTGGTGGTCCCACAGTTTTCAGTGCATGTCAGAGAAAAACCCAAGCCATGAGGTTGAAGGAATTGTCCATTGAGCTCCCAGACAGGATTGTGTCGAGGTACAGATCTGGGGAAGTTTCAAAGTCCCCAAGAGCACAGTGCCTTCCATGGAAGAAATTTGAAACCACCAAGACTCTTGCTATCTTAAGTCGCAATCAGGCCTTTATGCTAGGGTGGCCAGACATAATCGATTCCTCAGTAAAAGGCACATGACAGCCCGCTTGGAGTTTGGTAAAATGCACCTAAAGGACTACACACTGACCAGCTGACATGTGGCGTGCTGTCATGTCTCCTGAGGTTGTGGATTATGGTCCAAACAGAGCATGGACATCAGCCAACATCAGCCAAAACTGTTAGTCAAATCAAATCAAATCAAAGTTTATTTGTCACGTGCACCGAATACAACAGACCTTACAGTGAAATGCTTACTTACAGGCTCTAACCAACAGTGCAAAATAGGTATTAGGTGAACAATAGGTAAGTAAAGAAATAAAAACAATAGTATATACAGTAGCGAGGCTATATACAGTACCGAGGCTGTAAAAGTAGCGAGGCTGTAAAAGTAGCGAGGCTACATACAGACACCGGTTAGTCAGGCTGATTGAGGTAGTATATGTACATGTAGTTATGGTTAAAGTGACTATGCATATATGATAAACAGAGAGTAGCAGTACCGTAAAAAAGGGGTTGGCGGGTGGTGGGACACAATGCAGATAGATAGCCCAGTTGTGCGGGAGAACTGGTTGGTCGGTCCAATTGAGGTAGTATGCACATGAAAGTATAGTTAAAGTGACTATGCATATATGATTAACAGAAAGTAGCAGCAGTGGGGGGAGAGGAGGGGGGGGGCACAATGCAAAAAGTCTGGATAGCCATTTGATTACCTGTTCAGGAGTCTTATGGCTTGGGGTGCCTTGCGGTCAGAGGCGGAGCAATTGCCGTACCAGGCAGTAATGCAACCAGTCAGGATGCTCTCGATGTTGCAGCTGTAGAACCTTTTGAGGATCTCAGGACCCATGCCAAATCTTTTTAGTCTCCTGAGGTGGAATAGGCTTTGTCGTGCCCTCTTCACGACTGTCTTGGTGTGTAGGGACCATTCTAGCTTGTGGTTGATGTGGACACCAAGGAACTTGAAGCTCTCAATCTGCTCCACTACAGTCCCGTCGATGAGAATGGGGGCGTGCTCGGTCCTCCTTTTCCTGTAGTCCACAATCATCTCCTTAGTCTTGGTTACGTTGAGGGAGAGGTTGTTGTCCTGGCACCACACGGCCAGGTCTCTGACCTCCTCCCTGTAGGTTGTCTCGTCGTTGTCGGTGATCAGGCCTACCACTGTTGTGTCGTCTGCAAACTTAATGATGGGAGTACAAAGGGGACTGAGCACGCACCCCAGGGGAGCTCCAGTGTTGAGGATCAGCGTGGCGGATGTGTTGCTACCTACCCTCACCACCTGGGGGCGGCCTGTCAGGAAGTCCAGGATCCAGTTGCAGAAGGAGGTGTTTAGTCCCAGGATCCTTAGCTTAGTGATGAGCTTTGAGGGTACTATGGTGTTGAACGCTGAGCTGTAATCAATGAATAGCATTCTCACATGTGTTCCTTTTGTCCTGGTGGGAAAGGGCAGTGTGGAGTGCAATAGAGATTGCATCATCTGTTGATCTGTTTGGGCGGTATGCAAAATGGAGGGGGTCTAGGGTTTCTGGGGTAATGTTGTTCATGTGAGCCATTACCAACCTTTCAAAGCACTTCATGGCTACGGACGTGAGTGCTACGGGTCTGTAGTCGTTTAGGCAGGTTGCCTTTGTGTTCTTGGGCACAGGGACTATGGTGGTCTGCTTGAAGCATGTTGGTATTACAGACTCAATCAGGGACATGTTGAAAATGTCAGTGAAGACACCTGCCAGTTGGTCAGCACATGCCCAGAGCACACGTCCTGGTAATCCGTCTGGCCCCGCAGCCTTGTGTATGTTGACTTGTTTAAAGGTCTTTCTCACATTGGCTACGGAGAGCGTGATCACACAGTCGTCTNACGTGAAAGAAATGCACCCTGATGACAAATGGTCTCGTGGGTTCTTCATTACGGGGTCGGCTACGCAGGGTGCGGTGGGCCCAGTCTAGCAGCGGCTTCTCCTCCAGGCCGAGCAGCTCCGGAAGTCGGTCTTG
The DNA here is from genome assembly GCA_003317085.1 of Hucho hucho. NCBI lineage: Eukaryota > Metazoa > Chordata > Actinopteri > Salmoniformes > Salmonidae > Hucho > Hucho hucho. The sequence continues at coordinate 334,063 of QNTS01000442.1, read as the reverse complement.
GGCCCTCCACTCCCTCCGGTATTCCCAGAAGACGAATGTTGTTCCTCCGCATTCTACTTTCCATATCTTCACATCTATTGTTGAGGTATGCCACCCTAGTTGTTAATGAGCCAACGTTAGCCTCTAGCTGGCTACTGCGAGTGCTGTGGATTGTAGCACCGTACTCCAGCTTGGATAAGCCTGCTCCGTGGGCATCAAGCTTATTCTGTATACTCTCAATAGATTTTTTTACCTCTCAAGCATCGGCAGCTGGGGTGACGGTTTTGGAGCGTCTGGCGTGCCCAAAGTAAAATGCTTGCCACTCAGGTTCAGAAAATAGGATATGCACATGATTAGTGCTATTGGATAGGAAACACTGAGGTTTCCAAAAGTGTTAACATTTTGTCTGTGAGTGTAACAGAACTCATTTGGCAGGCAAAAATGTCATTCTGGTGGCTTATGGCTCACTTAGAGAGACTGCCTATTGAAAAGTATTTATACCAGGACACTGTATGTAGTACCTATTGCTTCCACTGGATGTCAGCAGTGTATACGTAGGGTTTCATGGCAATCGGAACCATTGTCTTCAATAGGTAGAGGTTTTAGTGACGGGAGCTCTTTTTCAGTTGCACGTTTTTGGGCGCACGTTTGGCTGAGCGGTCCACTTTATTTGACTTATATAACGTTTAGGTGACCATCCAAGTGAAAGATTATCACTTTTATTCATAAAAGATAAGCTAAGGATGCATTTGAATTGGTTTTTGTTTTGTTGAGGGAAAGTTTATAGGTTTAGTTGAACGCGTTCTGTTCACATTGGATTTTCTGAACACAAGGCGCCAACCAAACGGAGATTTATGGATATAATTAATGACTTTTTATGACCAAATACCCATGGATTGTCTTCGTTGGACACTTAGGAAGCCCTCTGCAGAAGTTCTACAAAAGGTAAGGCACAGGTTTTCCCTGTGAAATGCATTTTCTATGGACCGCACTGGCTAAAGATTTCATGGTTATGGAAAATATTGAAGGTGCTACCCTCAAACAATCAAATGTAGTGCTTTCGCCGTAAAGCCCTTTTGAAATCCGACAACGCTGTGATATTGCCAAGAAGCAGAGATTTTGATGAGTATGAAACACTTGTATATTGGTGCATGTTTAATAATTCAACTTTTGGATTTTGCCTTGCATTTCACCTGGTAGTGTCGGTAGCGCCCCACTACTGCCTAACAAGTTTTAAGCTCGTCTTTGACCGTTCATATCTCTGACCTGAGATTGGTAGAGTGAGAGTCAATTTGATCGAAAATATCGGTTTTGAGGGTGCCCATCACGGATTGTAGCAGCTCCACAGTCAGTGTTCCCGTGGGGCCGACATTAGCCGCAGCATCCGGTGGTGGGGTGAATCAGGAAAGGCCTCCTTTCTCTGGAAGCCTAGACAGGACATTGGCGTTGATGTTGTGGGCTTCTGGATGGTACTAGATGTTGGACTGGTAGTTTGCCAACTGTGTGGCCCAGCGCTGCTCGACTACCCTGAGGTTGGCTGTACACCGATGGACAAGCGGGTTATTGTCAGTGTATAGAGTGAAATTGGATCCCCACAGGTAAGGTTTAAACTTCTTTGTTACCTCTCATTTCAGTCTCAGCAGTTCCAGTTTGTAGTAGCTGTAGTTTTGGTAATAACGCTCGCTCGGGATCAAACTCAGGCTGCCATAGCTGATGACCCTTTCCAGGCCATCCTGCACTTGAGACAACACAGCCTACAGCCCTCGGAAGCTTGCATCTCTGTAGAGCCAGAGGGGGAGAGATATGTACATCAATATCATAAATATATGATTTTAACCTCCCCAAATAAATTTTCTGGTCGCTGAGAATGTCATCTTGTATATGCTTTTTCCCCTGATACAAATTTAGAGCAACATTTTTGAATACTGCTCCAAATAGAGCAAAAATATCTGGTGGAAACAGCTATGTTTAGACTGTTGTTGTCCATGTTTGATGTGTTTTACGGTACTATGAAATAGATGGCTCTCTTATTCTTGGCACTTTGCCCAATCATATTCAAGGTTGGAACTACCTTTCTAGGGGTTCTGATGCTTCTAGTTTGGTGTTGGATTTTTTATAACATATTTACAGTATTTCACTTTTTATTGTGTATAGTATTGCTTACTAGGTGTTACTAGGTGTCCAATGAATGCTGTAACCACTCCCTCTTCAAATCAGGGCTGATTGGAAAAAGCTGTTTAAAAGAGGACATTTCTTTGTATTCCGTGACGAAGGCCATGAAGCTGTAACGCTTTCCATTCATACAAATAACGGCATTTGAATTAATTATATGAAGAGTGCCTTGGTCCTCCTTTCTTTTTGATGACTGTTCCAAAGTCGTAAATCAATCAAATTATGACAATTCATGACATTTTATAATTTTTTAAAGAATTTTATGGCCAAATGTCAGATCACTGTCCCTCGGCCTCTAAGTATCACAGAGAAAACATACCTATATCCTTGTGATCAGCATGGATAGACCTTTACTGCCCAGAATACAATTTGTTACTAGCACAAAGGTCAAGGTCAAATTGACTTCAGATCACTGTTGTTCAGTGTCTGAGCATCATAGGGACATCATTATATCAATTTGATCAGCATGGATGCACCATTCTTGTGCATGAAGCAGCATGTTTCTAGGACAAAGCGTTCAATAGTTACATAGACCTGTTGCTGGTATTTTGGCCCATTCCTCCATGCAGATCTCCTCTAGAGCAGTGATGTTTTGGGGCTGTCGCTGGGCAACACGGACTTTCAACTCCCTCCAAAGATTTTCTATGGGGTTGAGATCTGGAGACTGGCTAGGCCACTCCAGGACCTTGAAATGCTTCTTACGAAGCCACTCCTTCGTTGCCCGGGCGGTGTGTTTGGGATCATTGTCATGCTGAAAGACCCAGCCACGTTTCATCTTCAATGCCCTTGCTGATGGAAGGAGGTTTTCACTCAAAATCTCACGATACATGGCCCCATTCATTCTTTCCTTTACACGGATCAGTCGNCCCCCGTGTGGTTCTGGGATTTTTGCTCACCGTTCTTGTGATCATTTTGACCCCACGGGGTGAGATCTTACGTGGAGCCCCAGATCGAGGAAGATTATCAGTGGTCTTGTATGTCTTCCATTTCCTAATAATTGCTCCCACAGTTGATTTCTTCAAACCAAGCTGCTTACCTATTGCAGATTCAGTCTTCCCAACCTGGTGCAGGTCTACAATTTTGTTTCTGGTGTCCGTTGACAGCTCTTTGGTCTTGGCCATAGTGGAGTTTGGAGTGTGACTGTTTGAGGTTGTGGACAGGTGTCTTTTATACTGATAACAAGTTCAAACAGGTGCCCTTAATACAGGTAACGAGTGGAGGACAGAGGAGCCTCTTAAAGAAGAAGTTACAGGTCTGTGAGAGCCAGAAATCTTGCTTGTTTGTATGTGACCAAATACTTATTTTCCACCGTAATTTGCAAATAAATTAATTAAAAATCCTACAATGTGATTTTCTGGATTTTTTTTCCTCATTTTGTCTGTCATAGTTGAAGTGTACCTATGATGAAAATGACAGGCCTCTCTCATCTTTTTAAGTGAGAGAACTTGCACAATTGGTGGCTGACTAAATACTTTTTTTCCCCACTGTAGTTACTGTGTTTTGCCTATTAACGCGGGGTGCACGTTAATAGCGTTTCAATCAGTGATGGGTAACGATGCTTCGTGGGAGGCAGTTGTTGATGTGTGCAGAGGGTCCCTGGTTCGAGCCCTGGTAGGGGTGAGGAGAGGGACAGAAGCAATACTGTGACATATGCACGATAGCACATGCAGTCAAAATGATTAGTGGCATTCCATATGAACATTCCAAAGACTTTTACAAATTATGAACCATACTTCTTCAAGTTGAGGGAGACTTTGTCTCAGTTAAATCATTGGGACAAATACCTTTTTTTCAGACATCAGAACAACCCCACTGTATTCTGACCCAATCACTCCCTTGATGATGGTTTTAGCACTATTCTGGTTGATGTTGACAGATTCTCTAAATTCTGCTGTTTTATACCTCTCTCTGGTCTATCTACCACTCTCCAGGTCGCTGAGGCACTATTCAAGCATGTCTTCCGGGACTATGGCTTTCCAGGGGACATTGTTTCCGACCGTGGTCCCCAATTCAAAGTCTATGGACAGATGTGACCAAGGCCGCTGAGGCACGGGAAGGGGAAGTAGTTTCCCTGCTGGAGCGTGCCGGGGAGATTTCGATTGAGTACATACGGAACAGTTGACATAGTGGGTGACGTCCCAAAACACAGGGCCAACAATATTGGAGGACAAATGAATGGGCTGAAGGACACTCACAGGACCCACCACCGATGAGGAACCAAAGGGTGACCTGGTCCCCAGGTGATGATTCTCATTTTCGACCAGGAGATGGTGGGGTTATGAAGTTGGAGCCAAGGGAGGCAGAGGATGACTTTGTGTACGGGTGCAGTGATGATGAGGAAGGGAAGGCTTTCCTGGTGCATGGGTCCCACGGTGAGGGTGAATGGTGCTGTGATGTGCGTAACTGTGCCGGATCCCAATGGTCGTGGTTGGGACGCACCGGACACTACTGAAGCTGGTGCCCCTCCTGGCCGCAATAGGGACAGAGCCCCAGCTGTCTCCGGCGATGCCGCTCTGCCGTGGAGAGGTATGTGGCCCCTACCTCCATGGGTTCAGGCTCTACATCAGGACAGCCAAAGGATGGAGGCAAGTGGCGAGGTGGACACCGGCTCTCCAGAAGAAGGTTATCCAGACAGATGGCCATCGCGATGAGAGCGTCCAAGGATATGTTGTCATCTCGACATGCCAACTCTGTCTGGACCTCTTCATGCAAACGACTGTGGAATAGAGTGCGGAGCGCCGGCTCAATCCATCCGCTGGAGGCTGCCACAGTCCGAAAGGTGAGGGCGTACTTCGCAGTGGTCTGGGCACCCTGCTGGAGTTGAAAAAGTCTCTCACCTCCCTCTCTGCCCTCTGCAGGATTGTCAAAGTCCGCCCTGAACAGAACCATGAACCTCTCATAGGAACTCAACTCCACCTCTCCTCTCTCCCAGACGTCCGTAGCCCGTTCCAACGACCGTCCGGTCAGCAGGGAAATGACCGTGGCAACCTTGGAACTCTCGGTGGTGGGGGCTCCTGTATGATAGGCGAAATAGAGGGAGCACTGAAGTAGGAAGCCACAGCATTTCGATGGAGTGCTGTCATACTTCTCCAGAAGGGACAGTCGGGCATCGCTGACCTGGGCGTACGGCTGGGCAGGCTGGGGGACTGGCTCACTATGAAGACCCTTGGTCAGAGGTATGGAGAACCTCGTGGTGGTGTCGAGGCGATGGAGAACGTGAAGCACCTCCTTCATGGCCGTACCCAGTAGAGCCAGCTGGTCGTGGTGTTGGTGGAGTAGATGACCCTGTTCCTCGACCATCTGGAAGATGCTGTTATCTTCTGCTGCTTCCATATTTTCTGAGACAGTATTCTGTAACGTATACGCTTGGAGTCAGGAAGCAGGTACAGAAGGTAAGTTTAATGATGAGAAAAAGCAGATGAACAAAACAGGAGACGCGTCATGAACGTGAACAAAACCAATACTGCCTGATGGCTGAGGCTACTGATTGCTACACATATATATAAAGGGAGAGTAATCAGTCCAAGTGTACGTAATGATGGTTGCAGGTGTGCACAATGTGGGTTGCCAGGACCGTTGGTTAGTAGACCAGCGACGCCGTGAGCGGAGGGAGCAGGAGTAGGTCGTGACAATGGTAAAGAGTAAGCACACACCACAGGATGTTTAAGTAAATATTTAACATTTCATTCACAAATACTGTTGTTTGGAAGTGTTGTATTGCAAATGTTACTGGGCCTTTAAAGGTAGTAATCCTTTAACTTCAATGTTCAGCAAGTTATGCTGCAAATAAATGTGAATGTTAGCATTTTCAGATGAAAAACGTTACTTTACTCAGAATAGAGTGTGTCTGAAGTTACACATCACACTATTACAACAGTGGCTGTTTTGGAATAAAATATTCAATATATTTGCTTGAATATCCTCTGTGTTGTGTGATTATTGTTTAACCATTGATATGCTCTAGGTCATTTTGAGACCTTAAAGGACAGCTGAACCCAAAAACCAACTTCTCTGGTTGAAAAAGGAAGATGTTGCATCGATATCAGTCAGAAACATTGATTCTAGTGTATAAATGTTGTACAAAAAGTAAATAATATAATATAGGTCATATATTCCAAAACAGAGATTTGTGAGATTTAAGAAAGCTGTTATGTTCCTAGAACACTTGAAAATGCTCATCTGGACAATGCACGCTCAAAATTCAGATATTTGTGATATTTGAGACAGTGAAACTAGAACGGCTAAAGGCTGGGAGACTAGTGCTGATAACTTTAAGCTTGACAGGGAGAACGTCTCTGGACGTGACAGGGTAACCGACTCTGGAACTGACAGGGAAACTGACTCTGAACCTGACAGGGAGAAGGACTGAACCTGACAGGGGGAACCATGCTGGACCTGACAGGGGGAACGATGCTGGACCTGACAGGGGGAACGACTCTGAGCCTGATAGGGAAAATGACTCTAAACTTCACAGGGAAAATGATGCTGGACCTACCAGGGAAACTGATGCTGGACCTACCAGGGAAACTGATGCTGGACCTGAAAGGTAGAATGACCCTGAACCTGACAGGGAGAATGACCCTGAACCTGACAGGGAGAACGACTCTGAACCTGCTAGGGAAAACAACTCTGAACCTGACAGGGAGAACGACTCTGAACCTGACAGGGAGAACGACTCTGAACCTGACAGGGAGAACGACTCTGAACCTGACAGGGAGAACGACTCTGGACCTGACAGGGAGAACGACTCTGGACCTGACAGGGAGAACGACTCTGGACCTGACAGGGAGAACGACTCTGGACCTGACAGGGAGAACGACTCTGAACCTGACAGGGAGAACGACTCTGAACCTGACAGGGTGTCAGTTGTTGATGTGTGCAGAGGGTCCCTGGTTCGAGCCCAGGTAGGGGCGAGGAGAGGGACGGAAGCTATACTGTTACACACAGGTAACGTGTAAGGCATGAGCCTCTAATCCTGGTAGGATAGGGAACTGCCTAACAACTCAGGTAAGGGACTGCAGTTTGAGCAAGGCAGGAGACTGCAGAGGGGGTAGCGAACTTGTGGCCTAGCATGCAGATACACTAGACCTACTTGAGGGTCTGACCTTACCGGGGAGGGGAACTCTGACCCTACAGTGAACGAAGGGAACTGTAACCCTACCGGGAAAGAAGGGAACTGTAAACCTACCATGGAGGCAGGATACACTGGACCTACTTGAGGGGCAGGACACTCAAAACCTGGTCACACCTGCCAGGAAGGACCGAAACTGTAACTCTAACCCTACCGGGTGGGACGAGAAATGTAATCGTACCGGGAAGGAAAGGAACTGGACATCAGGGGTGACTTCTGGTGGGTCACCCAAGGTGATGTCTGGCAGGTCCCCTGAGGCGAGGTCTGGAGGTAGCAGGACACTCGGGCCGGAACTATCACGGTGCTAGCAGGTGGGGCCAGTAGGGACACCAGGCCTGGGACCGGTAGGTCCCACCAGGCTGTGACTGGAGAGGCCCCAAAGTCTGGGCTGTACTTGACCTCTGCAGCAGCTGCTGGCTGTGGCTTCATCCAAGGAGCGGGTGACAAATTCAGTGCAGGCTTGGGCTCTGGGCCAGGAGCAGTGAGCGTCTCCTGAGGGAGAGAAGGTGGAGTCTTTGTGGCTGAAGGTTTCAGGGTAGCAGACAGTCGAACCTCGGGCACCTGAGCGTCTGCCCAACTGGGAGAAGAGCACGACTCCACGACTGGAGCAGGAGTCTCCTTAACTCTGGCTAGTCGAGGAGCTGGCTGAGGAGGGTACAGACCTTGTTGTCGTGGACTGTGCACTCTGGAGTTCATATTCTTGGGAGCTAGGCTGCTCTGCCTGGAACGAAGAAGATCTGTTAAATAGCTGGGCCACCTCGGGAGTGGGGGTCCCAATGGTGCTGTGGAGGTGGTGAACACTCAGGCCAGGAGGTCCTGGAGTAGTGTCTCTCAGGGGAGTAGCCTGGCCCACTCGGGGAGGACCGGCAGTGATGACGCTCCCGTGGCAGTGACGATGGCTCTAGCCGGGAAGGAATAGAGCTGTGGTGGTCAGGAGAGTAGCGACGCTCCAGCGACGCTCCAGCGGCAAACAGTCTGAAAAAGTCTGAAATTTACATACACAAGTCATTAAAACTTATTTTTCACCACTCCACCAATTTCTCGTTAACAAACTATAGTTTTGGCAAGTCGGTTAGGACATCTACTTTGTGCATGACACAAGCAATTTTTCCAACAATTGTTTACAGACAGATTATTCACTTATAATTCATTGTATCACAATTCCAGTGGGTCAGAAGTTTACATACACTAAGTTGACTGTACCTTTAAACAGCTTGGAAAATTCCAGAAAATGATGTCATGGCTTTAGAAGCTTCTGATAGGTTAATTGACATAATTTGAGTCAATTTGAGGTGTACCTGTATATCAAGGCCTACCTTCAAACTCAGTGCCTCTTTGCTTGACATCATGGGGAAATCAAAAGAAAGCAGCCAATGCCTGAAGGTACCACCTTCATCTATACAAACAATAGTATGCAAATATAGACACCATGGGACCACACAGCCGTCATACCGCTCAGGAAGGAGACGCGTTCTGTCTCCTAGAGATGAACGTACTTTGGTGCGAAAAGTACAAATCAATCCCAGAACAACAACAAAGGACCTTGTGAAGATGCTGGAGGAAACAGGTACAAAAGTATCTATATCCACAGTAAAACGAGTCCTATATCAACATAACCTGAAAGGCCGCTCAGCAAGGAAGAAACCACTGCTCCAGAACGCCATGTTGTGGGGGTGCTTTGCTGCAGGAGGGACTGGTGCACTTCACAAAATAGATGGCATCATGAGGTAGGAAAATTATGTGGATATATTGAAGCAACATCTCAAAACATCAGTCAGGAAGTTAAAGCTTGGTCGCAACTGGGTCTTCCAAATGGACAATGACCCCAAGCATACTTCCAAAGTTGTGGCAAAATGGCTTAAAGACAACAAAGTCAAGGTATTGGAGTGGCCATCACAAAGCCCTGACCTCAATCCTATAGAAAATGTGTGGGCAGAACTGAAAAAGCGTGTGCGAGGAAGGAGGCCTACAAACATGACTCATTTACACCAGCTCTATCAGGGGGAATGGGCCAAAATTCACACAACTTATTGTTGGAAGCTTGTGGAAGGCTACCCGAACGTTTGACCGAAGTTAAACAATTTGAAGGCAATGCTACCAAATACTAATTGAGTGTATGTAAACGTCTGACCAACTGGGAATGTGATGAAAGAAATAAAAACTCAAATAATGTCACGTCCAGGCCTGAGAAGGGCTGGAGTGTTTAGTTTTGTTTTGGTGTAGGGTTTTTCTGTTCTAGGTTATATATTTCTATGTTGGGGTAATGGTTCCCAATTAGAGGCAGCTGAGTGTCGTTACCTCTAATTGGGAACCATATATATGTTTGTAGTTTTCACTTGGGGTTTGTGGGTTATTGTTTGAGCATAGCTTGTTTTATGTTTAGTTGTGTTCAGCTTCACGATCTTCGTTACGTTCGTTTTGTTGTTTTGTCCCAGTTACGTGAATAATAAAACATGTATACTGGATACCTCGCTGCGCCTTGGTCTGTCTCTCACGGAGATCGTGACAGAATAACCCACCACAAAGGGACCAAGCAGCGTTGTTTAAAGGAGTCCTGGACTTGTGGAGGAGATATTGGCTGGGAAGGGGCCTTGGAGGAAAACGACAGAGCATCGTCACCCCAAGAAGGAGATGGAAGCGGCGAAGACTGAGCGAGGGAGTTATGAGGATATATATGGAGCGTGGAACCCGGAGAGGGAGAGATATGTTGGGACTCGCCTGGCGCGGAAACCCGAGAGGCACCCCCAAAAAATGTTTTTGGGGGGGCACACGGGGAGTTTGGCCGGTTCAGGAAGGACTCCTGAGCTAACTCCTCGTGCTCTTTGGAGGGAGCATTGGGGAGAGCGTCGCACTGAGCAGACACCGTGCTATGCAGTTTTGCGCACGGTGTCTCCAGTGCGCATGCATAGGCCGGTGCGCGAAATTCCAGCGCCACTCATCTGTCGGGCTAGGGTGAGTGTGCAGCCTGGAAGAGTGGTGCCGGCTTTGCGAGCGAGGTCCCCAGTACACCTTCTGGGACCGAGATATCCTGCACCGGTTCTGCGTGTGGGGTCTCCGGTTCGCATCCACAGCCCAGTGCGTGACATTCCAGCTCCCATCATCCATGAGGCAAGGGTGAGTGAACAGCCGGGGAGAGAAGTACCGGCTCCAC